>BHFT01043604.1:0-25412 GCA_004320025.1 Laticauda laticaudata | reverse complement strand
CGGAGAAACGGCAGCAAGCCTTTTTATAGTTTTGGGCTGTCTCATGGGTGCCAGTGACAGCTCTTCAAATTTCCTGTCACAACGGACTGAACCATTACAGGTAAGTATGTTAATACATAGTACGACACCTCCTACCTGGTCAGTCCAACCAATCTGAGCCTTGCTTACCAATACGTAGTCACATAGGTATGGGCAGGGCCTTTTATGTTTCCTACTGGGCCTGACGCAATCAGTCCCAGGGGGTTGGCCTCTGGACCTTGTTCAGTCACGGGTCTTTGTTCCTCCCGATGCCCGTCTTCTTTGGAAGCTCCTGGAAGGTTTAGTTGGCCATGCTGCTCCCACCAGGAATTTCCCTGGCTGGTTGAGTCAGCCCGGCCATTCCTGCCAGGGATTGCTTTCCCACTATCCTTCCGGACCTATTCCTGTCTCCCCACCTGCCTTCTTCCCCAATCTCAGGTACGTGTTTCCGTTTCCCAACCAGGGCTAGTATTAGTATTTGGTTTGTTGCGGGTGTCCCGGGGCTGTCAGTGCATGCCTTATCCCATGTTGTGCTGAAACCCCTCAAATGTTGTTTGCTGTGAATTGTGGCCCATTGTCAGATACAATTAGATCTGGCAATCCATGTGTTGCAAAAAGTTCTTAGCTGTCTAATGACAACTTCTGTTGTGGTGGAGTGCATAATGCTTACTCTAGCCATTTGGAACAAGTGTCTACGACTATTAAAAATGTGTGTCCTTTGGTTGGGCTTGCAAAATCAATGTGTAGTCTTGACATGGTCCCCTTGGTGTTTCCCATTCGTGTTTTGGTGCTGTGCGGGGTGTTGGCCTAGATTCCTGGCAGCGTTTACATGTGCCACCTGGTCCCCTATTTCCTTATCTATCCTTGGCCACCATACATAATCCTTGCCAGGGATTTCATTTTTTACACTACCTGGGTGTCCCTCATGTAATAATTGTAGTATGTGTTTCTTTAAAAACGTTTGGTATGACCACCCGATCCCCCCAATAGTACGCACCCCTTCAGCATTGAGAGTTCTGTTTGTCTTATTCCAGAATGGTTGGCAGTTTGTCTGCAGTTTCTGGCCATCCTTTTCCTACCCAATTTAAAATTCGAGCCAAGGTATGTTTAGCTGTTTCCCTATGATGTCTGCTGCCGTTATGGGTAGGTTTTCTAATGTCTCTATTTGAACGGGTTGATGTGGTTGGTGCTGGGTTATCTTCTATGTCAGGTAGAGGGCAATGGTTAAGCGCGTTAGCATGATTTATGTCCTTTCCGGGTCAGTAGTTAGATTGTAGTTAATAGGCACCAAAAATTCGACCACTGCATCATTCGTGTGACAGTATGTTAGGTGTAGCTTTGTTTCCTGCGATGATACCTTAGGAGTGGCTTCTGGTCTGTGACTAGTGTGAAAGTTTCTCCGATAGATATATTCGTAGAAAAGTTTTATCCGCTGACAGCAGCCAATACCCTCCTTGTCTAGTGGCTGTAGTTCCTCTCTGGCTTTGACAGAGTCCTTTGAATAGAAAGCTATGGGTGCTTCTTTTCCAAACTGGCAATACATGGCTGAGTATCATGCCGATGCCGAAAGGTGATGCATCGCAGGTTAGTGTTATTGGAAAGTGTTTCGTTGTATTGTATTAGTACGCGGTTCTGATGTGATTAAGTTTTTTTTAATTTCTTGGAATGCCGTTTCTTCCGGTCGCCCCCAGGCCCAGGTTTGCTTTTGTCAAGCAACCTGTGTAGTGATTCTGCAATAGTTGCTTTCTGTGGTAGGAATATATTTGTAAAAGTTAATGATTCCTAAGAAAAGCTTGCAGATCATTTTTATTTGTGGTCTGGGGCTTCTTTGATTGCTCTGACTTTATTTTCTGTGGGGTGGATCCTTCACTGTCTATCAGATATCCTAGGAATTCAACTTTGCTGGCGGCTAACTGGCACTGTCTCTTTTTTTACTTTTAGTCCTGCCTCCTTGAATTACTTTGGACTCCCTTAGGTGGTCTCATAGTTGTTCTTTTGTCATTGGCTATACCAGGACATTGTCAAAGGATGGTACCACCCTTTTGTCCCTTACATGAATGGTGTTCCCACTAAGCTCTGATCACCCCTGGGGTGACGCTCGACACGAAAATTGTAGTCTGTTTGCATTTGAATGCGCCCTGTGCATCACAATTGTCTGGGCTTCACTGTTTTGGGGTCAACAGGCAACTGTTGGTACACCTTGGCCGAGGTCTAGTTTTGTGAATATTTCTCCCCCAAAAGAAATGTAATAGATACTGTAACACTGGAACTAGACAATGCGCTTTGTTGGAGCGCGTGATTAAGGGTGGCTTTGTAGTCCCGCAGATGCGTACCGACTCATCTGATTTAAATTGTGTCACAATTTGGGGTTCAACACTTTGCATGGTCAATTGTTCTTGTGCTATGAGCTTATCCAATTGCTCATTGATTTATGGTTTTAGTGCGAAAGGAACCGCCTCACTTTTAATCTTATAGGGGCTATGTTTGGGTTTAGACTAAAAAGAAATTGGGACCCCCCGGTACTTGCCCAGTTCTCCATCAAACACGTCCCGGAATTCTTCCATCAGGTCCCTCTTCCCACTCTGCCTCTGTGATGCTGTTTATCCTGTGATTCAATTCATAATGGTGCAAACCATTCGAGCCCCAAATAGGCTGGGGTCAATTTTGGTCGACTATGGTTAGTGGAAGGATTCTGGTGTATTTTTTGAATTTTACTTTGAATTGTCCAGTACCTTACTATGGGAATTTTGTTTCCTTGGTAGTCCTTTCAGCATTGGTATTTGTCTTTAGAGTCCTTCCCAGCTTATGTCTGGTATCAGTCTTTTTATGGTGTCCCACAATACCATTGATAAGTATGACCCTGACCCACTTCCATCTAACATGACTGGCCTTCTATGGTAACCTGGACATATACTTTCTGGGCGTTTGTCGTGTTGGAGTGTCCGATGGTCACCGTTTGGTGTTTTTCATCTCTTCCATTATTTGTCTCTTTTTCCTCACCTTTTCTCTTGTCTTGGTTCCAGTGGCTCCTGTTTGTTTCTCCTCTCTCGGTGGGGGCATGCTCCATCTTTGTCTAGGGCTTTAGGTTTTTCCTTGCTTGGCATGCCCTAGCAATATGTCCCCGCCATTCACAATGTTTGCAGATGCATCTAAGAAACGGCCACTCAGAACGTGGATGGTTCCCCTTTTAACCAGGACAATGAAATTCCTTCCTTTTTCCAATTCTGGTCTCTTCTGCCTGTTCCAAATGGAGTTGATTTACTCCTTCTTCCTCATCGTCTTCTGAGGGGGACTCAATGTCCTCATGGTGGGTTGTGGTGGTGTTTTTTTGGGTTCTACGTTGGTGCTTTGTTCATTTTCCACATGGCAGCCACTGATTTCTGTGTGGCTTCTGCTGCAGTAGCTTCTTTTATTGCTTCTTGGAGCATATTTTGGGTTTGTTCGTAATCGACCCTATAGTGTGAGGTCCCTCAGCCCCGGGACCACTTGGTCCTCTCATGGCTTCATCCATATCTAAGAATTTGCATGCCCTGGTGATGTCCTCAGCATTGTAAACAAAATTACCGATGTTCTCTCGCCTTCCTTTTTTGGTCACACCGATAAAATTCATGTCTTTTGATGAGGCAGGAGATGGTTGGTAGTAGTGAGCCCTCAGTGTTCTTTCGAGATCCAGCCAGGTCCATTGTTTTCATGTTGATGGGTGCGGCTAAATGCTTTGGCCATCTTGAATACAGTGGCCCGCAATGGTGAGGAAGACGGCTCTCTTCCTGTGAGCGGATGATATAATGGAGGTCACTCCCTTTGGAGGAACATGAGGAATTGGCACGATGTACGATTCCCAAGGTCTTTGGGTTGACGTGTTATTTCAGCATGTTGTCTCGTGCGTTGCCGGTGTTTTGTTGGTCACCGATGGGCTCGCTGGTTCCCTTTTTTCTCAGTATCCCATCCTCATCGCCAAGTGTTAAGTCACAGGAATGTAAACTCAGGACACCAGCATGACTGTCATTGTTTTATTTCCTTCGTAGATTGACGCCGGAGAAACGCGGCAGCCCTTTATATGGGCTGCCTCGCAGCTGCAGCCAGTGATGGCTCTTCCAAATTTCCCACCACCCAGACCGACCAATATAGGTAATATGTATATATAAGAGCAGAGATTAATATTATAGAGATGGTGGTGGTTAAAGAGGAGGGGGCCTGCTAAAGTAGAATATATAACACTATAGAGATGAAACCAGTGAATGCAGCTTACAGTAAGAAAAATTACTATTTCCAGTTCTAGGAAGCACTGTTTGGCATTATTTATTATTAGACTATTTTACCCATGTCATTTCTCAGTTCATTTAATACTTCTTACGTGGCATAACAAATTAGCACAATGATATAACTTATAATAAGAAAAGTAGTCAATCAAAAAATTGACGAGCATAATCTATAACCAAGAAACGAGTGTTAAATAACAATGTGAAAGCAATAGAGAACAAATATTGTTTAGGTTTAATTTGGTTGCTGCTCAGTAATATTCATTTGGAAGCATCTTGTATTATTATAAAAATCCAACAACAAAATATTGAAGATGCATTTTTGCTGGTGTAATAAATTCCAGTTCTTAGGGACTAGTACCAAAATGCCCCTCACACTAGACTTGTCCCAGTTGGTGGTAAGACACCTCATTTGAATACAATCTAGTCTTGGGATAATGACCCATTTGTTTGGCAAGCCATTTGACATTACTCCATTACACTCAGTCCTGAAGTTATGGTTATTGCAGTGCACCATGGTAATGTGATCAAAATTTGGGCACTTGGTAGCCTCCACAACCATAAGGGATTTAACTCCCTTAAAATAATGGCTTGTATCATTAACCTGGACGTGTATATTTGCCTTCATACAATCAGTTTCTCACCACCCCAATACTCTCCCCCACATTTTTCCCCCCCTTTGGACACTCTGCAGTCCATCACCCTAGGATTGCAATGCTAAGTGATACAATCACTATATAACGCATAAATTTTGTCTCTGTGACCTTGGATCAAGCATAGATGTCTGAAACTAAACATTTTACGATTCATTTGGCATGAAAGGAAAGAAATACTCACCTTTTTGAACAAAGGGTAATTACATGTTGAAATTGAAGAAATAAATACCAGGAAAAGTGTTCCACGGAATGTTCCTTGGTTCACGAATAAAAAACATTTATTATGTGCTGTTTAAAATTGTAGGCAACTTTTCGGCAGAATCTCATCTGCCATCCATAAGGCTTCTGATGATGAAGCCTGATGATCGGCAGATGGAGAACTTCTGCGGAAACGTTGCTACAACTTTAAAAGCACAGCTACAGGAACGTGGGAATACCAAAACAAAGCTGAACACATATATAGTAATTATATGACCAGACCAATAGAAGAATAAGTACCGCCTGGATGAACAAAATTGCATAAAAAAGCTGGACACACTCCTCACTGTCAACACATGAAAACCACAAGGCACAACCTCTAATTCATGGCAGCAAAAACCCCTAGCCACTATCGAAGAAAAAAAACACCCCAGCCACAGAATCATCAGAGAAGACCATAGAGATTGAAAGAGCTGAAAGCATGAACTAAAAGAGATGACTCCACCAGACGTCAATCATTTGGAAGCCTGCACTCTCAAATAGAAAGATCTCCAACACCACAAGCCTAGGAAAACACCTGAGGCACAAACAGACTCCCTCTGATGCCTCCAACTCAAACACCACCCCCACCAGGCACCAGGTGAAACCTAGCCTCTAATGGATAGCACCGTCCTTTCACACGAAGCAAGCTGCCTGAAGCCTCAAACACAGGACAGAGTGTTGCCAGCCAATCAAAGCACAAAAGAGACAGAAGAAACCAGAAACAACCAACAACAAACCAAAGTCCAATAAATCAGAGACCCAAACTCCAACCATCAGGGTAGGCTAGCCTCAATTTAAAACCAACGGCTGTGAGACCCTGACCCACATACAAACTTAATACAGAAGCCTGATGATGGCAAATGAAGATTTGCTGAACACGTTGCTACAACTTAAAAGCCTACAATGAGACATGGGATACATACCCGAAGGAAGCTGAATAGCATATATATATATATATATATATATATATATATATATATATATATATAATATATATATGTATATCTATAGTATATGTATTGTATATGTATTGTATTATTATATGTATATGTAGTATATGTTTGTATATGTATATGTAATATGTAATGTAATATGTATATTATATTGTATATGTTATATTATCATGTTATATGTAATTGTATATTTGTTTTCTAAGTTTTCGTACTTACATGTATGCTGTTCGCTTCCTTCGGGTATTATCCCATGTCATTGTACAGTGTGCCTTTTAAAGTTGTAGCAACGTTTCCGCAGAATGTCATCTGGCCATCACAGGCTTCTGTATTGAGTTCGTCCTGTAGTCAGGCCCTATCACAGCTGTTTCAGCTTTAAAATTTGAGGCTAACCTACTGCTGGAGCCAGAAATGGTTTTTTTCTTCATCCTATTGATTGGGATCTTGTCTGTGTTTATGGTCATTGGAGTTTGCTGTGTTCTGCTGAATTGGTGTTTCTAATTTCTTCTGTCTCTTTGTGGTTTGATTGCTTGCAACATTGTGTTCCCTGTATTGGAACTTTTAGTGCAGCTGGCTCCGAATAAAAGGACGGCTAATCATTTGTTAGGAAGCTCAGTTCATCTGGGTCCTTGATTGTGGGGTGTGTTTGAGCTGGTGGTATCAGGGGGGAATCTGTTTGTGCCCAGGTGTTTGCCTGACTTGTGCTGTGGAGATTTTTTTGTTTGTGAGTGCAGGCTTCCAAATGATGACAAGTCCTTGGTGGAATCATCTCATCTGTTCATGCTTTCAATTGAAGGAGCCCCTATGGAGATCAACACTGTCACCCGTCATTGCAAACCTGTTCAATGGAAGAATCTAATCCAGAGCCCTGGCTAATGCCACCCACAAACCAAACATGGCTAAAGATACATCGATGACACACATTTGTGATTTGGCCCCCTGGAAAAGAAAACCTAAAACCATTTCCTAACACACCTAACAGTTTTGTACCACAGACAGAAATCAGTAAGATTAACTACCAGGCATCCACCTCAGAACTGTCTTCAAAACAGACAAAAAATAGCAGCCACCTTAGAAACCCCAAAGATAAAATTGACTGGAAAACGAAGGCATTATACGAGTTCCCTGTGCATCATGCCGGCCAATACATTGGAACAGACCAATAGAGAATAAGTACCCGCCCTGGATGAACACAAAATACATAAAAAACTGGAACACAACCTTCCTCGACTAGCCCAACCACATGAAAGCACAGGATCATAAGCATCCATTCAATTGGCACCAAAACCCTCAGCCACTATAGAAAACCCCAGCCACGAATCCTCAGAGAAGCCATAGAGATTGAAAAAGACTGAAAGCATGAAAAGAAGGATGATTCCACCAGACTGTCAATCTTGGAAGCCTGCACGTCCACAAACAAAAAAATCTCCACACCAACAAAGCCCCCAGACAAAACACCTGGCACCAAACAGACTCCCTCTGGTACCTCCAGCTCAAACACTACCCCAACCAGGCACCCAGATGAAACCGAGCTTCCTATGAAGGCCTGTCCTTTTACTCGAGCCAAGCTGCACTAAAAGCCTCCAATATGGGAACACAATGTTGTCAGCCAATCAAAGCCACAAAAGAGACAGTAAAGAAATTAGAAACACCAAATCAGCAGAACACAGCAAAAACTCCAAGACCAAATAACCACAGGACGCAAGACTCCAAATTCAATCAGGATGAAAGAAAAAAAACCATTCTGGCTCAGCAGTAGACTAGCCCTCAATTTAAAACTGAACGGCTGTGGATAGCCCTGACTCACAGACGAACTTAATGGGCAGAAGCTGATGATGGCAGATGACATTCTGCGGAAACGTTTGCTACAACTTTAAAAGCGCAACTACAATGACATTAAGTACGTAATGCTCATACAGAATTTTTAGGGGAAAAATTGGTGTAACCCCTTTACCCAGAAAATCTTCTTTTTAGCAGAATGGAGTCCTCTAAATATACTCTAGGAGGTTATGGAACTAATGCAGATAGATTTGGGAAGTGCAGGGGGTATAGAAGGCAAGGAGGAAAGTAGATGGTGAAAACAGAAACTCTGCACAGGCCATTGCCCATGATAGTCACTCAGATTATCCTTCATAGGTTTGGCAAGCAACCTAGGAGTGCTCAGTCCTAGAAGGAAATAAAACAATTGACAGTCATGCTGGTGTCCTGAGTCTCATTCCCGCGACTTAACACTTGTGATGCCTTTTAACTGGGCGAAACGGTGTATCACAGGGTCTGTGTCCAAAATCTAGGACTTGTGATTCCCAAGGGAATGAAATTGGGAAAGATGTAGTTGCTTCAGTGCCTTCAGACCCTTTAGTAGTGATAAAGCAGATGGAGCTTGGGATCTTTTGCTCTGACTTTTTGCCATAACAGATTGTGGTTATAGTTGAGTTGAGTTGAGTAGTCCACCATTCTTTGGAATGTTCTCCCCCCAATACATCTGACTGTGGTATGCTTCTGATATATCCCTAATATATCTCTTCATCCAGACCTTCAGGGTTAACACGTGTTTGCTTATACTACTCTTGATGTACCTTTCTATTTTGGGGGTATGATCAAATAAAGAGTGCATACATACATAAAATATATATTTTCCGACTCACTGAGTAAGCAGAGTTTTTCCTCGAAGCCAAACTAGTTGATATAAATGGAAGACTTTGTTTTGAAGTACGGCATTGTTAGGGACACCGATCATTTAGATTGTTTATTGTTTAAAAACTATTGATGTTTTCACTACTGGCAAAGGAGTTAACAAACGGATCAAGGTTCAGTGAATTCTCAGTAATGATTCAGTAAGGTCGGAAAAGGTCTCTTTCAAGCTGAAAAAATGAACTGCCTATTAAGCTACAAAACTTCAGCAAATAAAATCCAATCATTAACTCAGGTCCATTGCAGCTCTTTTCTTTGTTATAAGGGGACCATGAAAAAAGAGGCCTCTCTAGGAAGTCATAAAGGGAGTTAAATCCTCCCTCAATTTAATAAAGCTGGAGGGCAAGGCGTACTGTTTGCCATGGGTTTGTCACAAGCTATAGAATTACAGCCAGATCCATGCAGAAGGCTGCCTGTTGACTCTGATTTTTCTACAGCTCCCCAAAAGGCACTTTTGACTTCAAAATGGGCAGGAAACAGGGAAAGTGCCTTTGATTGTATATTTCTTTCAGTCCTCAGTCTGGAGGAGTCTGACTGGTGATGTGAAAGTGATCAGGGGAGAAATTGTTTTAAATACATTCTGAGAAGTCAACTGAAGCCAGACTGCCAAAAGAAATGGTTGGAAGGCTTTGCTACGATTTTCAAGGTAGGAAACAAGTTCTATTGCTTGAATGATGGACCACACAGTCAAATGTACTTCATGTCAAACCTATTTGTGTTCCAAAACAGAAGAGAAGAAATAGAAGCCTACTTTTTAACCCAGATCTTACTACTCCAGTGAATGAAGCTCAGCGGAGAACATCAAAGAAGTATGAAGCCTGCAGGTACCACCACAGAGATTTCCTTGTTCAGCAATATCCTATCAGCATTTTCCTTCATCACAGGTATTCTTCTTACCATTTACTGTATATCTGTTGAATATTTTCCTGAAGGGAAATAGTCTTTGCAATAGTCCTCTCTATTTTTCATCACATGCCTCTTAGTTATATTTCTGGAGAGAATTAAAGGAAATAAAAGATGCTTTGTACATATTATTGTTTGTAATTTCTAATGATCTGCTTTTGGGTATGAAATGATAGGAATAGTGATCCAAGTGGAATACAAGAATTACATCAAAAAGAGGAAAACAATGTGGCATGGTTAGGCAATTTTGTTTTCAATTCCTGATCAAAATTAGCATATGGTGAGAAAATGTTCGAATAAAATTTGGTATTTGTGAAGTATTTTCAACAATTTCCCCAAATACATCTCCAGATACACTTGTTTATCCCACATTGGAGGTAGTTTTTAGATACCTGAAATTCAGGTCCCGGTGAAATTTAAATTAAACTTCCCAATAAATCCTTTGCTATCCTAATTATGCATCTATTGTATCTATTAGCGTTTGGAATAGGACAATTTTATTTAAAGCTTTATTATGGTTCTATCAGACTGTTCAATTTGCAATTATCACCAGAGATTTAGCTCCTCACAACTTTAGTATTTATTTTTATTTATTTATTTTCAAAAGATTACACAGAGAATATAAACTTTCTATTGTGTAATCTGAGGATTTAATGGCAAGATGTACTGTATTTTCTCTGCTGGTTAAATTAGTTTTACTACAGTAGATGTTCTTTTTTAGAATAAATAATTCCTAGAGTCACTTCTTTTATATTTTTGTATACTTGTGCTGTAACAAAACATACAAGAAATCTTTTAATTCTTTTCCCAGGGTTTTTATTTTGAAAGCCTTTCCCAGTGTGGAAGTGAAATATTTTTTTTTCTGTACTCCTTCTGACCTTTGATTCTACCCTTAAGGAGAAAATAAAGTCATTTTTTGGTCCTTTAGAATAGCGATTAGTAATGGCTGTAATAATAATGATAATAATTTTAGCCCTCTTTTAAAAATTATGTTTATCTAAAATATTTGAGTGAAAAAGAGCAACTGTTATAATTCAGTATTGGCTAGTTCTTCAGCTACAAGTGAAACTTTAACTTATATTAAGCTATTTCTATCATATTTTCGTAAAAGTTATCTTTTTTGTGCCTTTCAGTCAGTGTTGACTTTTGGTGACTGCCTTGGTATGAGGTTTTCTTGCCAATATTTTGGAAGTGGTTTGCCCTTGCCTCCAACACAGTGGTTCATTTTTATAGATATGAGCCATGTATTCATGCTAATCACTATATTTCAATCTTACAATATTCTTTAACTGGGGCTTCTCTTGAAGATTGGAAAGCAATTGGTATATAGTGGGTCTGCGCACATGCTTGTGCAAATAATTGCCAGCATTGTATTATTTTGCAGCAATACTTTAAAAAAAGTAAAGATATATAAACTATGTCTAAAAATATTTGTGACAATGAAATAAGACAGGCAGATGAGTGAAGATTTAAACTATTTTAATAATGAATAAACAGCAACAGACCATTTAGGTGTCTCAATGCAAATTATAGAGAGAGGAGAACAGGGTAGCTTAAATATAAGACAATATTCTAGAATGACAAACTAGTCACATCCCCTTTTTGTGCATGTGGCAATAATCCCCCCATTACCTAATATATGCTGCATATTTGCCACACATATAATCCTCATTTTGAAATAGTTGGCTTGCTTTCCTTTATACTCCTGAGTTGAATTCAAGGTGCTGGTTCTACACAATTTGGGGCCAGTATATATGAAATAAGATCTCCATATGAGCTGCTTTACATCTGCAGGCTGAAGAGGCTTATTTCATATCGCCAATAGTTGAAATACAGTGCAGGTTGACAGGAGATGGATGGATCTTTTCCACGGTGTCCTCCAAATATAAAGTGCTTATCCCAGGAGGTACACTAAGCACCCAGAAATGGATATTTCATCTGTTGCACCAAGCATTTATGAATGGGTGGCCAAAGTAATGTAAGAGTTGTGACTGTATTTTATTTCCTTTTTTTTCCTAGTGCACTTACTATTGACCTTTTAAAATTTTGTATTGCTATTCATTCACATATTCTATGAAATCTACATCATATTCTGCTATCTGTGAGACTAGATTTAATTTCTTTGGTTTTGCTTTTGAATACAAAGCTTCTTGGACAACTGCTTGGTGAAGGGGCTACAGCAGTTGCTTGGGGAGCCAGTCTAGGGACTACAGCAGAGGTCCTCAAACTTGGCAACTTAAGACTTGTGGACTTCAATTCAATTGAAGTCCAAAAGTCTTAAAGTTGCCAAGTTTGGGGACCCCTGGCTTACAGGCACACAGTTACCAGATGTCTAAATAGACAAAGGCAGACCTGGAAAATTGGAATGGAGGACACTGTTTTAAGTTTCTTGGCATCCATGACAAAAATTATAGTGAAAACTGGGGGAAAATGTATATGAAATGTATATTGACTGGGGTCAATGTGTATATGAAATTATTATTTTTTGCAGCATCAGAAAAACTAGTTTTTCAATCATAATATTTCTTCAACAAATCTTTATTTTTAAGACCATATACTAGCTATAATATAGAATTGAGGATGTGCTTTTCAAATTTCACAATAGAAACGAATGACAAATAATGTGACTATAACAATCATTGATTTGAAGTGGTGGATTGAAGCCAATTACTGGAATCAGAAAATAAATTAAATAGTATGAATCTAGGATGTTGATGTATGTTGGTGGATGATGGCTACAAAGAAGGGTTGTTTACAAGGTCATAATACATGAAAGTTTAAATGACAACTGTTGTGAAACTGTTTTAAAAAGTTATTCAAAAAATTGGACAGTATTTGATGAAGGATTTGAAGACACAATAGAGGACATGTTCTCCTTTTGCTGGACAACTGGTAACTTTATACAGGCATTTTAAGGACATTAAGGTAATGGGAGCTGCTGCAGCCCTTTCACTAAGCAATTTTCTTATCAGGGTTAGGTGATCACTCCCCACCAAGGTCCTTTTGGAAAGAAAAATGCTGTTGACAGACAGTTTTACTATAAGTGTTCAAACATTCTGTTTTGAGTTCAGTGTTCCAAAGCTATTTCAAACTTATTGGACATGTTTGGATCTTGAAACAGTCTCACAGAACTGGAATAGCTTTTCTTGAACTTGAAATGATGGTTTCTAGCTCAAAATGAATATTTTGAGACCACCCCCATAAATATTAATAGTAAAAAATAGTTTATTTTTTAAAAGGCTAAAGAGAAGGAAAGGTAGTTCTCATTTTGTTCTGTTTATTATCATTTTAAGATTCATTTTCAAAATCAATTCCATGGACAAAGTTCCCAAATAGCATATTTTTTTCCTGCTATTAATTTGGCAGTTGAACTTTCTTGTATTTATTTTCAATACTTGCTGCCACTTTCCTTTTCATTTTAGCTACTGAAGAATAATACAATATTTGTATATGTTGGAAACTCATACTGTGGATATTGGTGAATCAATAAGGCAGCCATCTTATTAACTGTATAAATTTATCCATATATTGCCAAACTGCATTTCAAAATGCATTCAGATTTCTGAGATACATTCTCCACTGAGAATTAAATAAGCCATCATCCAATGAATGAGTACAAATGTTTATTTTTGTTATTTCAGAGCCTGAATCTTTATATAATAATAACTATTACTTGGAGGTACCTGAATATAGAAGACATAAGAAAAAATATTTTGTTAGAAAATTGGGACTAGGAAAAGGATTATCTGACTTGATACTCCAAAGTATTTTCCCCCACAAAAAACATTTTCTTTTCACAAATCTTATTCCAGTTATATTATTTTAATGCACTAATTATATTATTTCTTTTTCCTCACCTTTTCCCCAGTGATACTTGATGTGGCAAAAGCTCGTGTGTTATTACAATAATTAATAATTTGTTTTTGTAGTTTTTTCCCATGCTTGCTGGACTGCCTGCACACTCACTTCCAGAAAACCCCTAGATTTTGAAATTCATTTTGAAAACCTCTGAAATTCAGTGGCATAATGATCAATGTTTAATAAATATGATGATTAGCAATTTTCAGTAAAGCCCAAATGTGAATGGATCATTGTATTACTGGGAGGCTTTATGTATCAATTTTGACTCTTCAACCCTCCTCAAATTGCCCAAGCCAAGCTAAACATTTGCGGCCTCTCCATTCTGTCTCCTCATTGTATCCTTGGACATACTGTATTCCCTGCTGAACTTAGAGAACCTTTTTCTTTAAAATACATCCCACAAAGATGAAAAAAGGGCTGCTAGCTCTGGCTTGTTTGTTTTATTATTAATATTTCAGAATACTCACATTTGTGTCTCATCTTAATATAGATGGTCTCTCTGCTTGCATCCTAAGTTCTGTCAGATACTTTGATTTGTAAAAAAAGAGAGCAAAAGGTTAACATAGTTATTATCAATAACAAGGTTTCTCTTTGTGAAAATATTTCCCGCACTTCTTTTTTAAAAAAAAATATCTTCCATTTTTCAGAAAACCCTGAACGCGCTGCCCTCTGTTTTGTGTCTGGGATTTGCATTGGACTTCTTTTGACCTTGTTGGCTTTAGTCGTCCAAATCTCCTGTCAAACTGATTGCAAACAATCATCAACTCAAAGGCCACCATGCAGCAGTGACGGTAGCTGGAGTGACAGTGACTCAGATACCACCTCAGACCAGTCCATGCGGCGGCAACATCGATTTGAACGGACTTTGAACATGAATGTCTTTACCTCAGCTGAGGAGCTTGAGAGAGCACAGCGGCTGGAGGAAAGGGAGCGCATCATCCGAGAGATATGGATGAATGGCCAGCCAGATATTCCAGGAACCAGGAGCCTGAATCGCTACTATTGATGGCGGCAAATAGGACTGAACTCATGGGGGCTCTTAAGTCTACTGGGAAGAGGACTGAAGTCCTACTTTAGAAAGGCAATATTTTACCTTTACCTTTTCGGCCTAAGGATAATTTTGCTCAGGTTGCAAAGTTGGAGGAGGGGGTTGGTTAATTTTTTCTCACTGCTTTGCTTGCTACAAATTGGAAGAGCTGATGAGTGATACATAAAAATGCGCACAAATATTCTCTCCTTTTCTCCTCCCAAACTAATTATTCTAAAGTTAAGTAGGAAAGGGAAATATTTTAGCTTCTTTTTCTTTAGACTTCACTTTCAAATTTGGTCCCCAAAATGACCTCAGGAAACAACATTACTAAACTCCCTGCTCTACTTGATGTTACTGTTAAAAATGAATGGGAAACTGGCATGCTGCAAAACGAAAGAGTGCTCTCCCAGATTTCCCAGATAACTTATTCCCAACAAGATCTGGGGTCCTCCTATAGAAATCAGGGGGTTCTTTGAAGATAAAATGGCGAGTGATTGCAGTTGGTGCTTTGTTGGCTGTCTGCTTTGTGATTGGCCACATTCACGATGGCATGATAGCCATTTCCTAAGAGTGTCTATCTCTTTTAAATTTCAAATGTTTACCCATTGGGACAAAAAAGTTGGGAACCATTGTTCCACCAGATCACTCTTTTCCTGCTGTTTGTCGCAGGAATCAGAGTCCTGCACCTCCCTTGCAGCTGATGCCTTCTGGGGAAAGCAAGCAGGACTGTGATCAAATGAAGGAGTGGGGTATGTCCCTCTCAGCTGTGCTCTATAAATCTTCCTCACCCTGCAGATTTGCTGAAACTAAGCTATCCATCTCTTTAATTCTGACAATCACTTTCCTCCCCTGGTTAACCACCATCTCCACCAACAATTTTTCTTGAATTTTTATTGGAAATAAAGGGATATACTGCACAAGATGAAAGGCTCACTTTATATTTGATGAAAGGCTCACTTTATATTTTAGAAAATGTAAGATTTATGGTTGGAATCTTTCTCCAGGCACATGTCTAAAATATGAATTTTAACCTGCTTAATGCTTTAATAATAACAAACCTGCTAGATATGACTGCTCCTGCCAACCAGAAAAGCAGATCTAAAATAAAGTATACAGTTTCTGAGGTCCGTGAGAAGTTATGAAAAGCCTGAAGCAGTCACTGGCTGCACTTTTCCATAGTTCAGGAGAAAGAAAATGTAGGCATTCATACTTGTCCATAAGCTGTAATTAACAAAGCATCCACGTGTGCCTTAATAGAAAACAATACCTGACAAAAGAAGTATAGAAGAAAGGTGAACAACTATCTCGTGGCTTTGGAAAGTCATGGCATTGACCCAATTTTTCTTTTTTTTCCCACAGATGCTTCAAAACTGGGCATTTCCACATTATGAAATCAGCTTGCCAGTTGCACATTCACTAATACATTTTGTTATTTAAAACTATGTTTTAAATCTTGTTACAGTGGCAATATTTCCTCCCCTGCAACTCAGGGATGTAAAATTCTCCTCTAAGCTCAAGTTCCCACATTCCCTTTTCTTGCTGTTGTTTTCTATTCAATCTTCCAATCAGGAATTTTATATTATTATAGGAATCATGTGAGTTTCAAATACATTGTTAACAATCTCAAAATGATTATCAGGATTTTATGTGTTCCTATATGTGTGTACATATGCCATTTGAAAGTACTGATTAAAATTGTTTTCTTATAACTTGTGCTATAATATTTTATATAATTTAGCCCTCGCAACAAAAAGAAAAAAGAAAAAGAAGCTGCATTTTATAAATTCAGAATGGAATCAAGAAAGGTTAAGCTTCTGGCCTATGCAATAAAATCTGTCTGTCTGTCTGAGTCTGTCTGTATTTCTCTCACTCTCTAATCTATCATCTATCTCTATATCTGTCTGTCTGTCTGTCTGTCTGTCTTATCTATCTATCTATCTATCTATCTGTCTGTCTGTCTGTCTGTCTGTCTGTCTGTCTGTCTGTCTGTCTGTCTGTCTGTCTGTCTATCTATCTATCTATCTATCTATCTATCTATCTATCTATCTATCTATCTATATCTCTATATATATCTCTATCTATCATCTATCTATCTGTCTGAATTTAATCTGCATAGAGTGGTATTTTTATCTTTCTTGGTTCCATGGTAGGTACTTTGTTACCTACAAGAAATGCAAGTTATCTTCTCCATATTTAAAGTTGCCACAACTGAACAAACAACAAGATTGTTAATTATTAAATCTAATAATACATTAATGCATGAGCATTATTAGTTGTCCAAGCAGCTCAAAGAAAGTGTGCTGCTAAATTTCTGAAGAATTAGAGCAGTCTGTCCTTTAAGTGTATACATGACATATATAATTCAAACCATTGGAAATGTTCAATTGTATTTCACACACTCATCCAATATGTGATATTTTTGTTAAATTCCCTGATATATCCCAGTGATAGTATTTACTGTTTTCTGTCAGTCCTGGCATTAATATTCCAGTGAGAATTCCAGTGAACTAATGAGGCGTGATTTCCCTTTCCTGAATCTACAATAATGTGCACACATGAGAAAAAACACTTTATGGGCTCTTTGGACTTCATAGGGTAGGATTTTTCTGCAATCTGTTGGAGAAATGTTCAACTATTTCTAGAAATTTGCCTTTTATTATTCCAATACACTTACTGTACTTTCTGTTTCAACAAGAATTTGGTAACTTGAGTTAGGTCTGGATATCAGTCGGAAACTGTGCAAATATATTTTGTTCAGTGACTGGTTGGAATAAGGACATAGTACAGCAATCCTTATCTCCCTATCTCAACAAGAAATTTATGGAAACAATATACTATTTGTACAATGTTTTATTCTTAAAAAGAATTCCATGATAGTTAACAAGTCTATGCACAAAAGTGCTCTCTGTTTTCTTATTCTCATAGGTAAGGAAAGAGCTTTGTTAAATAATGATAACATGAACCAATTTCCTTCCTATTAAAATACTATTTAACACAATATGCACTTCTACATCCAATTTGCTAAAACAAGAAGTAGATAAGGATAAGAACATGCTATAAAGTTTCATGCCTACCAGAATTGGTATAAATATTTTTTGCAGCTAAATAATGCAGATATTATTACCCAGTATTCATCAACAACAGCAGTGTAAATCATTTTTTTGGCCTAAGCTATTGTGTTTTATCTTTCTCTGGTTCATTCTAATTTTTCCATATAGACATTAGGCAGGAAGAAATCTGAATTTGCTGCAGAGTACACTGACAATATAAATTCTCTCACAGTGAATTCCAGCTTTCTATGATTCTTAATAGCACATGTAATGTAGTTTATATAACCTGGTTTTAATAGCTTTATTTTTAGATTCAGACTTTGTGAGTGGCGTGTGGGAGAAATTTTTTCCTAATTCTGTTTTTTGGAAACCAGGGGAACTTAAAAGAGCTTAGGCCTGTCCTAGTCAAAGATTTTTTTATAGGTAATTATTAATGACTCTATCTTCTTTTCTGAAAGTGAATTAGCTTAACCACCATTACTTATAAACTATGCCTTATGCAATCCCAAGGTTTGATACATAAACAAATGCCTAAATCCCAGAACAGAGCTCTTAGGAAGAGTTTCTTTTGTTTTGGAGTAAAAAAATATTGAATAATAAGTTTAAAATGAGAGTATAAGATTACTTCAAACTCCACTGATGCTTTAAAATAAAGGAAATTGGAATATGAGATCAAGAAATTTCACATAACATAATCTGTAAATGTTGTGGTTACCTGGCAGCAGGTGTATACGGTTGAGGAGAGCGAGGACTCAGATGAGGGGCCAGAACCATTAGGGAGTGGACTGCTGCTTTCAGAGATTGTGGGGTTCTGGCAGCAGCGGTGAGGAGATCCCGAGGAGCCTGTGGCAAGTGCGTGTGCGCGCAGGGCTGCTCATAGGAAAGAGCAGCTGCACGGGCGACCTGGGAGTAAGGCTGCAAGGTAGAAGATAAAAGCCAGCTGTAAATCAGACGTTCTTTGTAGGAAGCAAAAACATTTTGAAACTCCAGCCTCGTGGACATTGCAGTATCTTAAGTTAGTATTTGAAGACTCTTGTGTTGTAAAATATTTCTTATCTGTTATTCTTGGCAGCCTCACACAGTTTTGGTGAGGCTTGTGTTTATCAAAGTTAATTAGTTTGCAGCAGCCTTTTAACCGGGGGTTCATAAGAATCATTGAAAGGTTTCTGTTCGCTTTGGTTCGTGTTTGTTTTATTGGAAAAGGGCTTGGGTCAGAACAGTAAAGACTTTTTTTCATCGGTAAAGAAGGCAAGTGACAAAATGTACATGACCACATCATGCAAATGCTGTGACATCTATGAAGACATAAATATGGAATGGAGACATTTGTGCCATGACATCATGGCATGTTTCATCACTTTGATGCCAGCATGGCTTGGGGAATGCCACAGTTTAGGTCAATTTTGATGACTTTACACGTGAGGTACATAGCACCACAGTTTGCATTGGTCTTTCAAATCAAGCTTGCTGGAGAGGATGTGTTCAAGTTGATGATCCGCCAATCATTTCACAGAGAGGTCACTGATGAAAGTATGCTTAATTCATCTGTATAAGGGCTAGTGTTTCTGCCAACTTCCCCCTATTGTGATCATTTTCTAAAGCCAGAGCAAGAACATCTCAAAATCTGACAATCTAAACACTAGATCAGCCTCACCATTAATATCAAACTAGAATTGGAGATTCATTGATTTAAATCCCCATTTCCCATGGTTAGATGCCCCAGAAGAAGCAGACATTACCAAACATATAATATATATTTTATTCCCAGAGCCACTTCTCTGGGAAAAAATGTCCCAGGTAAGAGTAATGCCTATTCTAGGCAGTCTCAAGCAAAATTGGCTTTTCTTCCCAAGTGCCAAAGGAAATAGTTACTATGTTGAAGAGAGCTCAGGGCTGTTCCTGGCTAGGGAAGGTGTCTTAACTGCTTTTTTTGTGTTGAAAGAAGAAAGATAGAAGAAAGTATGTGGGCACACAGAAGATTACAAATGGAAAATTACCTACTCTGTCATATATAACTTTTATTAAGAGTTATAATAATAAAATTTAATACAAACGACAAGAAAATAGAGAAAAGGAATAAAACATGTGAATAAAAAATTAAAAAAGACAGGAGGAAAGTAAGAATATGATAAAAAAAGAAAAGAAATATATAAAAAACTGACTTCCAACCTTCATCACAAGACGCATAAAGACATTTAGTAATTCTTCATCCCCTGTAAGGTTACAAATTTCATTTCACATTGCATAATCAAATTCATTAAACATTAACTTTTCAAACCTTGTCAGAAAGTTCAAAAAAGATTGCCAGAAATAACAACATATAT
This sequence comes from Laticauda laticaudata, assembly GCA_004320025.1. Taxonomy (NCBI): domain Eukaryota; kingdom Metazoa; phylum Chordata; class Lepidosauria; order Squamata; family Elapidae; genus Laticauda; species Laticauda laticaudata. The sequence goes on along the minus strand of BHFT01043604.1, from coordinate 5,430 downwards.
TATTTTAGCTTTCATCAAATAAACCAACTTAATGTTATGTCCTTTTACTTCTAAAAGTCTTAATTTTTAGTTTATTCAAATATTGTAGGATATGATTCACCTTAATTTCTTCTTTGTCCCATTGTATTGTTCTTCAAGACTTTAACAGGCCTCTTTTGTTAATCCAGTAGAAAAACATTATCCAGTCCATCTTTTTGGTGCTCCCAGAAAATAGTGATGATAATAGCAACTGCCAATCACTTACAGCAAGGTAAGATGTTCCCAGAGAGTTTTTGGGAAAGGATGTTTGAAATTTCAGTCTTCACTTGAATGACCCAGCTGTGCTACTATGGCATTAAATCAAATTTATGCATTTCTTTTACTGTGCTGTGACCAGCTATTTTTCTTGCCTCTCTCTTAAGCTGGACACTCATCTGGGCAAGGTCAAGAAAGCAAGAACTAGATAGATTTCAGTAAAATATCTATGCCAGCCTGGAATATCTTCAGAATCTTGAACATTGTAAGATAAATTTCTACCTTCATTTAGACTGAGTTAATCAAGGTAGAATCTATGAATGATTTCAAATGTTTTTTTTCCAGGATTCTTGCCATTTACATTGGGAAATTACCATTGATAAGATAAGCTATATAACTGCTTACGCTTCCTTTCCTTTCCTAGCCTCCTCACAATGTTTCACAAAATGTATCAGCAAGCTTGCAAGGGCTGGAAAGACTTTAAGATTTCACCTGACGTTTGCTTATACTTTCCTCCTCATTAAAGCCAGAAATAAATGATGACAGAATTCTTTCTGGAGATCATTTAGCTTTTTCCCAGAGAGTCCAATGCTGTCATATCCTGAGGCCGATGATTTTAATTAAGGCCAAATATTCAACTAAACTGATCCTAATCTATCCTGATGCTGCTTGATGGATTGAGCGACAGGGTCAAATCTGCAATCATGAAGGGAAAAAGAATTTTTGAATATATTAGAAATGTTTGGCAACAGTCAAATATATAACACTGCATATTCTTACTGCAGCCAGAATAACTTTTGCACAGTGTTGGAAACAAGCAGATATTCCAACAGAGGAAATGGTTATTCAGAAGATAACAGCCTGTGCAGAGATGGATAAATTAACCTTAGCACTTAAGGAAAAAGAAATATCAGAATATTATAGAAGCTGGGAATGCTGGTATGATTGGATAGAACAAAAATAGAAAATATATTAGTAAATGACATAAAATGTAAAAAAGGTAGTAATTATATATTCGCAATAAGATGTATTTGTAAATATATCACCAATATTGATAATAAAGAAAAGGAAAAAAAAGAAATGTTTGGCAAATTTTTGTGAAACAGTTTTGGGAGGATTAATAGGAAACTAATGTCTTTCCAAGCAAGCTAATTTCTGTGTTTCAGAAATTGCTGAATTGTGTGTAGTAATATGCTATGTTCTCTGACAAAACCTCACAGGCAACATTTCTGCTTCCGTATGAAAAATGATGAGCTCAATATTTTTCTCATGATTGTCAGACTTGTTTGTATGTGGGATATGCTGGAGATATATTCTCTGGAAAGCATTTTAAAAGAATTTCCAAGGGTTTTTTTTTAGAAGAAAATTGTAATCTTCTTGCAGCAAACAAATCAGGTTAAAAAGCAAGCAGATCCCTCAGTAGGAGAAAGCTGTGTTTGGGATTTCTGAATAGATGACTTTGTACCTGCCTTAAAGATCAAACCATCTGAAGTGCCCAACTCCAAACTTCAGAGCAATAATTTGCTCATGCAAATGGACATAAAAGCTAATGGCTGATATAAGAAGAAAGTTCAACCTGTTTTTTCTTTCAAACATGATATTGTAAGGATTCTAGGCTTTACAAAATTTGGGCACACCAGAGCGTAGCAAATCTGTACACAGTGCTTTATTGCAATACACACCTTCCCCAACAATAGACTATTGTTCTCCACCCTCCTAGGATTTGCAAAGTGATGTTAATATGTCTTTTTTCCTCACCCTTTAACACTTAGGTCAAGCAAAAGCCTAATGGTCTCTATAGTAACATACAACCTTTGCTTCCTTCCAAAAGATCTTGCACAAGTTGGGATGAGGTGCTCCTTTTCTAGTTGCTATTGAGCTCCTGGAAAACTCCAAGCAGAACTCCCATCAGGATATGCTGCTCACCATAACTTATGGTCCTGGCAGTTGACTTGCCTGCTTAAAATAGAAGCCAGTCTCCAAAGGTCACCTCCCATCCCTATCTGCCTGCTTTCTGCTGTCTCCTTTCCTCCTGCACTCTTCTCCTATCTGCCTTATGTGTGCTTTTATAAGCTAAGGGCCTGGGTAGTGCAAAGCTACCTTTGGATTTCAGCATCGTGCTTGAAAACATTACAGGCAGTTCGAACACTGGCTTGCATGCTTGTTAGTGAGATATGAGCTAGTGAGCAATTAATTAATTAATGTTGGAAGCATTTCTGCTTGGCTGCAACTCCCCTTCCCAAGCACAAGCAGCAAATCCAACTTCATTTCCCAACAGTTATGAAAAAGCCCACTTGAATATATAGATCAAGAATAATGGCTTAGAGCAGGGGTGTTAAACTCATGTTGTCACAGCGTCGTAATGTGACATATCAGGACTTTCCCACCCTTCGCTAAACCAGGTGGGGGTATGGCGAGGGCGTGACACATCTGGGCTGCAGGTCACGAGTTTGACAGCCCTGGCTTAAGAGTATTACAGGTCTTGTTTTCATTAGCCTCCCTTTCTCTCGGGTGACCTTGGTTCATGAGATGAAAAGTGTATGTTTGCTATAATAAAGGCGCCCTTCTTCAGTGGGGTTCCATTCAACTCCTAGGAAGGACAGCTCATCCTCCAGCCCTTTCATGTTCATTGGTTATTGGCATCCTTAACTCCTCAGCCAATAACCAATGAAAAGAAAGGGCCGGAGGCTGAGCTGTCCCTCCTGGGAGTTGAGTGGGACACAACTGAAGCTAGATGAACAGAGGCAGACAAAGGTTTCCTTCCATTCCTCAAACAAGACATCATTGGAAGAGTAGATAGTTTCTCAATAGCTTGTCTTAGTTCTCAAGCACTAATAAAAAATGTACTGAGCACAGAACAATGAAGCCAGGAATCCAATGTTTTACTGACATGATTTTAGCAAAATGCACAGAAAGAAATGCATAGCAATGCAAAATCAATGGTGTGCTACTAGGCAATACTGTATTTCGCCAATAGAAGACTTATATTATAATTTTGCAAAATGGTACATAGAACAAGGTCATAGTATACCATCTGTTTTCTTAAACTTCAGGGATGGAGCAAAGATTGTACATTACAGGAAGACAGATTAATCACATTTGACTGATTGATTGATTTAGGAACAAATTGTAAACTGTAAGGTTTGGCTATTGAATCAATCCCTTTTTGCTGCATGTCACCAAAAACAAGATGGGCAGAGACAGAATAAATTTGTACTGAGAGTTCTGTGACATCCAATTATTAGCTTTTGCCCATTTTGGGGCAGCATTTTGAATGTGGTCCTTGGTAGGCCACTCATCACAGAGTGTGGCCTCAAAAGATACTCATCCTTTCAACTGTTAAGGAACTTAAAGCTTGGAATGTTTGGAGTGTTGAAGAAAGATCAGAAATCTCTCTAGACTGATATTTAGGGTACAAAATACCTCTTCCCCTTTTCTGTCTGTCTGTCTGTCTCTCTCTCTCTCTCTCTCTCTCTGTGTATTAGTACTGATATTTGTAGGACTATAGTAGTAGTCAGTTTTGCAATTCAGGAGTTGGAAGAGCTCTTGCTGCCGCCAGCTGGTCAGCAGTTGAACATCTTTTGTATCAACTCTCAGTGCATTTGAATATTCCCATTAACAAATATTTCTACAATCCCCCTCCCATGAAACTAGGAGAAAATAACCTACAAACCTTGGTCATTCCCACTCTCCATGGCTGTGTATCCAGCAATATTTATCTGGCTATTTTCAAGGAGAAAAACCCATAACTTTTATGAGAGGGCCACATGAGCAAAATAAAAATGTAAATGAAATTGGGGGATTAAATCACTTGGAGAATTGGTGGTAGCTCCGTAGGGACATTTCTTCCCATTTGCATTCAGGAAAATGCCCACAAAAGAAGATATTTTTGGCAAGTGACTTGAGAAAGGAGGGGGTGTTAACACATATTTTTGTCATATGTTTAATCATTATTAATCAGATTTGAACACTGGGCCCTATCCAACAAAATACAATTCAATGGGGAGAAAAGGTTTTATACTTAGCAAGAAAAGCAAATGTACAGGTATAGAAGAGGCGATACCTTGCTTAAAGCAGTAATGGTGAGAAGGACCTAGGAATCCTAATGGTTACCCACATAAATATGAGCCAGCCCTGTGCTGCAGCTACCAAAAAAAGCCAATATAGTCCTAGTTGCATCAACAGAGGGATAGAACCAAGATCACATGAAGTGTTAGTATTGCTTTATACTGCACTGGTGAGGCCACACTTGGAATATTGCATCCAGTTTTGATTACCAAGATACAAAAAATATGTTAGGACTCTAGATGAGCAACAAAGATGATTAGCAGACTGGAGTCTAAAACATATGAAAAAAGGTTGCAGGAACTGGGTGTATGTCTAGCCCAGCAAACAGAATGTTGTGGTTCGCCGGCAGCCTGTGCAGATGGCAAAGGTATCGGACAATGAGGACGAAAGGGAACCAGTCAAGGAGTCTGACTTGGATGAGGGTCCTGCATCTGATGCAGGGATGGGCCCAGGACTATCTGAGAGTGGGGTACTGCCTTAGGAGCCATTGGAGTATGGCAGCAGTGAAGCAGAGGACCCAGGGAACCTATTCCCAGTGCACGTGTGCACAGAGCTGAAAGGAGAGAACAGCTGAAGCAGCAGGGGCGACTTGGCAGTAAGTCTGGGAGGTGATTGCCCCTCCCATAAGGGCTAAAAGCCAGACCTTGGTGATGTGCTCTTTGCAAGAAGCAAAGAAGTTCATTAGATTCTGATTCCTCATTGCTGCCCTGTGGACTCTGGTTTGTTTTTGCTGGAACTTCTGTTGGTATATCTGCCAATGAAGTGATCATCTGTTTCTTGGCAGCCTTTTACAATCCTGAAAGGCAAGCTCTTATCTCAGACAATTGTGTTTAATGAGTTTTGGCTGGGAATGCAAATAATTCCCAGCATCATATTAAAAAAGGTTTGCTTTTACATACGGCATGTGTTTTGTAATTTGAATGAAGCCTGGGTCAGAATACAGAAAGACTAGGGATGACATGATAGCAGTCTTCTAATATTTAAAGGCCTGGTCTCACTGGCCGACGGACACAAAACGTATGCATAAAGGACATAGCGGACGAGCAAAATTTCGGGGGTGGCTCCATCTGTTGTCATCCGCTCCAAAACGCTCGCAAAAAGTGGCAAAATTTGCAAAAACGAGAGATG
>BHFT01043603.1:0-40028 GCA_004320025.1 Laticauda laticaudata | reverse complement strand
TGAAAAAAAAAAAAAAAAAAGGCATACAAGGAAACTAGCAGCTCTGGTTTAATATGTCTTAATTATCTTTTATTTAGCTCCTTCCTTGCCAGCATTAAGCAAGATGTGCCTAGATTACAATCTACAACTGAAGCTCTGTTGCAAGCTAATGCCCAGCCTTAACATTTAGCAATACAAAGCATCAGAAATGTTTTTTTAGAACAACTTCCAAGTCTGATTTTCAAGTCTATTTTCCTTACCAATGTACTAACTGAGAATGCAAAAACTAATAAATAATTTGTTCTTGGTAAAATGCAATAAATGTAGTTATTTCATAGCATGCTTTATTCACAGTATGTTCTGCCGTCCTCAGGTATGAAATAGCTGATGTTAAAATCTTCAAAGCATAATCTAACAGAAATGTTTGTATCTTTTTTGAGTTGTCAGGTACACAACACATTGGGTAATAATCAATAGGGAGGGACCTTGCTTTATATGTGCCATAGACTTCCTTCACAGTATAATTGATACAAACTTAATACAAAGTCATTTTATTGCAGAGTGGGCTGGCTTTTCTTAGCCTATCACTATGGCTGTATTACAGACTTCTCTGCCTGGCCACAGCGCATAGCTGAGCCAATAGGAATGTACCCTTGCAGCTCAAAGACAATGGCCTACCAGATTTCTTCTTAATCCTTAAAGAGCCATGACCTATTTCTTGCAAATACAAGCCTGTTTCTAGGCAGATTGCTAAGTATTGCAAGAAAGAGGTCAACACAAAGCTGTATCAGATCCACCGACAGTTGCCCAACAGGCTGCTTCATTCTGAATACCAATTTTCACTTCAAAAGACTTGTTGACAAGAAACAGGGGTCTTATTTTGGCTCTGACTGCATTCATGGCATAATAGAGGTAATGGATCATGCAGGTGGTTTTTCCTGCTGTGAGTCTTTCAGTATGTTTTCCCCTTCATTGTATTTTAGCTTTTTAAAACTATGTAGAAAGGATTAAATTAAATACATTTTCTAATAGGACTTTTGTACAAATATTCAAGGGTGACAACTTTTGAAAACAAAGTCAACTATGACCCACATCTTACCTGGAGACCTGCACAGAAAATGTGACAGAACTTTTTTATAGTAGGGAAAAACTAGGGGTAATTTTCGATAGCGTGCCAAATATCCCCTGATCAGGAATAGACAACCTAGTTTTCTTTGAATATAGTAGACCAGAGGTCTCCAAACTAGGCAACTTTAAGACTTGTGGACTTCAATTCCCAGAATTCTAATGTGATATACTGAGCAGGTGGCTGTGATGTAGCATTCTGGGTTTTAGTCTGGCTTCAAGTTTGGGGTCTGGGTCTGTGTTCTTGGGGTGCTTTTCCTGGCATGTGTTAGCTTGTTTGCGTTTTGGGGTCGAGGTTGTGATAGCTGGCGAAGCAGCCGTGGTCTGTTTTCTGGATGGTGTGGTTGTCCTTCGTATAGTATAGCAGTGGTCCCCAACCTTTTTTGTGATCAGGGACCAGTTTTCACGCAGAAACACTTTTTTCAAGAACCGGCAAATCAATTCTTCCCCCAATAGTAAAGGCTTCTTAGCTTTAGCAATGCAGTCCCGCGAAGTTAGTGAGGAAGTTAGCACAGAAGTTAGGCGAGGGTGGAAGTGGTTGTCTTTCAAAATAAGACACCCGGAAGCAAAAACATATTTTTATATATATATTTAATCACGATTATTCATTCTTTGTGGCCAGTACAAAATGATCCACAGACCAGTACTGGTCCGGGGGCCCAGTGGTTGGGTGACCTCTGGTTTTATAGCGATGGGCTTGGCGCCTGGGTCTGGATAGGGCAGTGGTGCCAGAAAACAGACCACGGCTGTTTCACCAGATGTTGGCAACCCCCAACCCCAAAACCAATAAACTCGACACACGCCAAGGAACACAGAACCAGACCCCAAACTTGAAGCCAGACTAAAACCAGAATGCTAACTCAAGCCAACCCGCTCAGGATTTCACATGCAGACAAAATTCAGGAAATTAACCCACAAGACATCAAGGAAGTTGCGAACCCAGCATAACCCCAGGACATAGTCACAGCACAAGACCAAGGATACCACAGCAATAAATCTTACAAGGTCTCACACGAAACCCATTACCCAAGCCGTTTACTACACAGGAGGCTAATGAAAGAGATCAAAAACACAAATGACCCAGGAGATTAAACGCAGGACCACGAGAATATCCACAACAAAGAACTTCGCGAGGAGCCATCACACAACCCATCTACCCTCCGTGGTTAAAAAACTGAGAGCGTAATGGAAAAAAGGATCACTACAAAACATAGCCACCGAGAAATTACAGCCCAAGTGCTGAGGATATCTCCACAAACAAAACTCACAAGGCCATCAAGCCAGGCCCACATTATACCTACACATTCAACACCATCAATCCAATCCAAGTCGAAGAGCAGCAGCACAGCCAACAAGCCCCAGTCACGACCAGTTCCCATCACCAGTAATTTATAGAGAGATGGCAGCTTCGCAATGCACACACACTGCTTGAACTGGCATCGGACAACCGGCGCGAAACAACCCACGCTCCAGCCTGAGGATGGAAAGTATGGGAGCCTCGCCTGAAACGTTACCAGATCATTCTTAACTTACAATGGGAAAACGACCCAAACACACCTCAGACCTTACCATACCTGCCTACCCGTGAAAATCTATGAATATATACAGTACATACCATACATACATATATAACTTTGCTGTTCAGCGCTTTTCCACTTCGTGTATTATCCACCCACGCAGTCATATGTCGTTTGTGCTTGTGAAAGTTGTAGAGCCACACGGTTCTTGTCCCAAATCTCATTTGCCATCATCAGGAACATCGGAAACAAGAAAACCACTTATCCATTCCTGAGATGCTACTCACTATAGTAGAAAAAACAGATGGCACAGGCTAGGACACACAGTATACAGCAAGAAACAGACATCAACCACTCCTCATACGCCCAAATCCCACCATTACATCATCCAGCACAGATAAACTTCCGTGACACAAGATACTAATCGTCGCTGGCAAGATAATGCCCTTGCAGACGAGAACACAATATGTAAGAATCTGAAACTATGGCACTCCCTGAGCTATATAGGTATGACCGAGCTAACGGCTCTCCACAAAAAGCAAAATCATCGGCTGACTCCCAAAAAACACACTAAGACATAATGGAAGATGCTAGGAAGAATCGAAAGCAGGACTTATAGAACAGCTGTCCTCCTACATAAGAGGTACTACAGATCAAAATCAGTAAGATACTACACCCAGGCATACAGTCAAGACTGCCTTCAACTACGACAGAAAAATAAGCACGCCATCCTTAGAAACTCCAAAAGATAAAATTTGACCTGGAAATAACCACGGCAGTATACCAAGAACTTAAAAAAAGTCCTCTCGTGCATCATGCGCCGGACCACATAACATTGGACAGACCAATACGAAAGAATACAGTTACTCCACCTGATGAACACAAAACATCAGTAAAAAAGCTGGAACACACTCTCCCACATAGTCCAACAATTAAAACCACAGTCAATAGCATCCGAACTTCAAAGGCACCAAAACCCCAGCCACAAAATTATCAGAGAAGCACATAGAGAGTGAAAAAAGACCTTGAAACGCTATGAATAGAAGGAGATGATTCCACCAGAACTGTCAATCATGTTGAAGCCTGCACTCTCAAACAAAAAAATCATCCACACCACCAAGCCAGGCAAGACACCTCTGAACAAACAATACTCCCTCTGATACCTCCAGCTCAAACACACCCCAAACCAAAGCACCCAGATGAAACCTAGCTTCCTAACAAATGAGTAGCCGTCTGATTTACTGTTGAGCCAAGCCTGCTCAAATAACAAGAACACAATGTTGCTAGCGCAATCAAAAGACACAAAAAAGCCACAAAACAGACAGAAAGATATTAGAAACACCAAATCAAGCAGAACACAGCAACTCCAAAGACCAATAAACACAGACAAGACCTCCAACTAGTCAGGATAGAAAAAAACCAATTCTGGCACGAGCAGTAGGGTAGCCCCAAATTAAAACTGAAACGGCTGTGAAAGTCTGACTCACAGACGAACTCAATACAGAAGCCTGATGATGGCAGATGAGATTGTGCCAAAATGTTGCTATAACTTTAAAAGCACAACTACAATGACATGGGAAAATACCCGAACAAAGCTGAACTTGCAAATAAGATATTCATAGCTAAATCACTTTCTACCTTGAAAATTATACGCTTTCCTCAAAGCAAGAAATCTAGACAACAGCTGCCATTTGGGTTGTCAGAAAATGAAATAAGGTCACTTCCTCTTTGCCCAAGAATCTCAGGTGTAACAAACCATTTGTGCAGTGGGCAATCTCTGCCCTTAGACTAGATCTAAAACACAAGACCCATAACTGCAATACCAGGCCTAATTCTGAGAATTGTTTACTTCTTTCCATTTCTCACATGAAGCCATTAATTATGCATCTTATAGCTCTTATAGATAAATGACCAGAAATATGAGGAAAAGTCCCCATTTACTTCGCCCAAGAGAGAAACATCTGTTTTAAAAATGATCGCTCCTACCTATGTTTATTCATTCTGCAACTGTAAGAAAAGGATAAAGGGAAATCTAGACATACTCTCTCCTTTTATTCTCTGTTCCAAATAGACACCTACTTTTCCTTCATTGATTCAACAAGATCCAGTAATGGAGGAGATTCAGTTGCTCCATCACTGCAAGACCAGGAACAAGAGGCTTCCTTATTTCCATTGGGATGCATTGCTATGTCTAGGAACAAGACATTTTTACATTGTGTTGTTACTTATTATTACTGAATCAAAACCTACGGTTGTCAGAAATCTGTTTTGTTCTGGAAACTCAAATAAATGTGTGTATTGCTGATTTAATGACCAAAATACTCTGTAAAACAGACTTCCTTTAGTCAGGCCTGTCAAACTGTTGGCCTATGGGATGGATACGTTACGTGACAGTCTTACCCATTCTGGCTCTGCAAAGGCACGATCCAGCCTGTGAGGTGATCAAGTTTGACACCCATGAAGTAGATTGCCTGCACCTACAAACAAAAGTGCTCCTTAAACTCTGGACATGAAAGTTGCATAGTAGTATCTTTAATTTTGGATTTGTAAAATTTTGGTATTAAACTTCATGCAGGCTCAAAACATGGATGGATTTTTCAAACTAAACACATTTTCCTCCATCTTACATGGGAGGTCTGCTTGAAAGCAGACTCACATATCATCTAAAATTTCTCAAAATACATATACCACCAACACAAACCTGGAACATGGGTAATTGTTAGATGCAAGTTTTCTAAATTATCCAAAGCCAAATGAGCATCTAAAGATACATAGCAGCAAATGATGCAATCCATCTGGAATTGTCTTTTCTTCCTAGTTATAAGATGGCAATTGACAAACTGAGAGACAAACTGCCTCAGGCTGATACTTTTGGCAAGTTCATGTTCGGGTCTGTACATTAAACTTGTCAGAACTTTAGCAAATCCACAGAGTTCGAAATGAAGCCACAGGGAAGCTTCAAGATCAGAATGCAGATAGTTTTTCACTTAATAACTTCCAAACAAGTATTTGTTAGGATGAGTGACAATTATGCTGATTCAGCCTTCCCTTTGTCTTAGTTTATTTTGCAGCCTCAATCTTCAAGCAGTAAATTGTAGCAATTCTGACACAAAATTAGCCCATGGTTAACACAAAGGTTTCTGTCAACTTGATATGATCCTGGTGGAAAGTTACTATTTGGAAATTCTGTCTTAAAAGCAGGATAAAAAATATGGCGAATCGGGCCCAACCTTTAGCTGTCATCCAGACGGATAAATTACATTAAATCAGGGGAAAGGAGAATATGTTTTCTTCCTCCATTTCAATTAGTGCTGTGAGAAATTCTCAAAACAACAACAACAAATTTCTCCCTTTTCTCAGGGATACAACTCAGGGAAATATTACAATGTTGACTTCAACTTGTTGAGAGACTTCTCTCATGAGGTAATGTGAATGCTGCAGGTGTTTTAACTTACGTGTTAAAAAAGGGAAATCTGCCTTTAATTTAGTAAAGTTGCAAGCGTAAGCTTATACACGTGATAAGGTTCATTAGCATTGTTAAAAGTCTTGTGAAAACAAATGAAATCTTCCAAAGCAGGTTGTGAATCCACAAAGTATCAATGCACATTAAAAAATAGCAACCTAGCCTCTTACTGATCTTGGGGAAATCAACAGGCTCACACTGAAAAGCAAACCTTCTTTGCTGCTGCATCCACTAGCATTTAGATATTAACGCAGACCAAATGTAATGTGATTAGTTACAAGGAAACAAAGCTTGTGCAGAGTTTTATTTTGTATCTTAATCTCAGCTTGACATTCAGATGAGTTGCCGAATTCTCTGCACACAGCCCTGAGAGGCTGTTTAGGTAGTTCTGAGCCCTCGTCCCAAAATATCATCTGTTGCCTAGTGCTTTGATTGGCTGAGGGAAGAAGGACTTTATTGGTGGAAAATGCAAGAGGGAAGAAAAGTAGCTAGGACAGCAGAGTCAAGATAATAGTTGCTTGTTTGTAGTATCTATGCACAGAGCATAAAGGAAATGCTGAGTGAAAACCCTTTCACGCGATGCATAATCAAGACTGCGTAAGGAAAAGAACACACCTGCTTCAGACTAGGCAGAAATGCAAGCAGTCTTTTGCTTAGGTATGCTTATACAGGTAGTCCTCAACTTACCACAGTTCATTTAGTGACCATGCAAAGTTAGAACAGCACTGGAAAATGTGACTTATGACCGTTTTTCACAGTTGCAACCTTTGTAGCGTCCCTATGATCATGTGATCAAAATTCAAATGATTGGCAACTGGTTCATACTTACGACCGTTGCTTTGTCCGGGGTCATGTGATCACCTTCTGACAAAGTCATTGGGGGAAGCTGGATTCACTTAACAACCCAAATTCCTAACTTATCAGCTGCAGTGATTCACTTAACAACTGTGGCTAAAAAGGTTGTAAAATGGGACAAAACTCACTTAACAAATGCCTCACTTAACAAAAGAAATTTTGGGCTCGATTGTGGTCGTAAGTCGAGGAACTACCTGTATATGCAATCACACATACACAAATTATTACTGAAAACAAAACTGCTCTCTCCAATGATTTCACCAATGAGTTACAACTTCTTTGGCAGTGGATTTAGACAAAGATGTTCAAAGGCTAACAGGGTAAGGAAGATTTTTATCCCTTCCTTCCTAAAGATGTTTAGCTTCATAATGTTAGAACATTTATTTCATCTCTTTTTAGCAGGCAGAAAGTTTAAAAGGGGGGGGGGAGAGGGGAGAAACAGACTTTGTGTTTTGTCATCAAATGTTGGGGTGTGTGTGTGTGTGTGTATTCTGCTTGAGGATCTTTGTGGCATCGAATGCAGGATCGCGGTGTTCCTTGGGGAGGAAAGGAAAGATCTGCCACAGCAACGGAATCAGGATCTCTCTCTTATGAGATTCCTCCTTGCTCTGACTGAGAAGCAGAATCAAAAAACTGATAAATAGGTCTGCCTGTTGAAAGGGAGCTGAAGAGTAAATTACTGTAATAGAAAACGGCTTAAGTAGCAGTGTACGGTTCAACTCCTTTTACCGCAAAATCCATAGTGTTAATTGCTTATTGACTCTTTGGTGTGGTGACATCATCACCAGCCAACCAAAGTCTCTCATGCAAATGAAATCAGTAAAAAAAAGAGAGAAAGAAGCTGAGTGGCTTTGCCCAAATCATGTATGGGTCTAAGATCAGTGCTGCAGTGGGGGTGGCAGGCAGGAGGGGCTCTTAGAAAGCAAATTTTTGTTTTTCCTCAAGTAGTCAAGATAAAGCAAGAAAAAGTGGGGAGGGCCCAGGAGAATTTTGGAATTTGTTCTCAGTGAAGTCAAGGGGGATTTTTCCACACTAGCCATTCTAATGTGGGTCACAGAAACAGAGGACAATTTTTTCAGGCTTGTGTATCCAGCTTAGACATTGCACCCAGCTGCTCATAGGATGTACTAACCATTCTACACATATTCTCTTTTTGGTTGTATTTTTTTTTCCTTTTAGAAATAAAAGAAGAAGAAGAATATCCCGGACACACCCTGCGCATCTCTAGATCGAAAGTCCTCACTTATTTGATGGTTACGTATGAGCTTTGCTACATGTGCAGGTGATGTTGTAGTGCTTGTCCTGGGCTGGGCTGCTAGACAACATGAAGGGATGGATGTTTTCTTTTCTTGAAGTAAGGTAGAAGTCACATTTTAAGCCAATTCATTTCTGCCTTTTTCTAAGGGTGATGCCAGGACAAAGGAATAAAAAATAAAGCTCTTAAGAAAACTTAAGAACACTTTTTTCTATGCTATGCAGTGTGGTCTACTGCTGTCTCCACCTCTGAAAGATACATCTCCATCTCTGTCAGCTTTCTCTTTGGCCATTCTCCTAATTTAAAGCATTCCTCCTCTCTTTGTCTCATCTGTTAGTAAGGAACAATGGCATCAGAAAAGTTGTTGCCCAGGTGAGCATATTTTAGCTCCTTACAGGTAGTCCTTGTCTTACCACCGCAACTGGGACCAGAACTGAGTTTTTCCAAATTTCATCATCTTCTTTGCCATAATTGCTAAGTGAATCACTATAATTGTTTAGCAAGTCATTCAGTCTAAGTGAATTTGGCTTGCCCCATTGACTTTGCTTGTTGGCTGGAAAGGTCACAAATAGGAGCCACATGAACCTGGGATGCTCCAACTGTTGTAAGCACATGCCACTTGCCCAATACCAATTTTTGATCACATGACCATGGAAATGCTGCAACGCTTGTAACATTGAGACTTACAACAGATGAGTACATAAAGCAAAATAAAATGATTGCAATGTAATGCAATGAAAACTCTTAAGTAAAACTTATCCCAAACATACTGTAGACATACATCTTTGCTCTCCTAACATCTTAGCCCCAATCCCTGGAGGGAAAGCCAGGTTTTGAAACCTTCCAAAGGGGGGATTTAGGGATTGGTGTGAGGGTAAAAAATGAAATTGTTTAGGTTGCATTAAGGCAAGTTATTGGAATCAGCAAGGAGGTTTTGGACATTTCAAAGATTTCTCTCTCCAGTCTGGATTTTTCAACTTGGCTTTTCATTATTTTGTAAAACCATCCCTATTTTTAGAGTGTTATGATGGTGAGCAAGAGGAGGTGGACTGGGAGAAGTAAAAAACACAAACACATATGTAGGTTGTAAAAAGGAAAGGAATTATATACAGCTAAGCAGCCTACAGTTTGGTTGTAAAAATGGGTAGGTGGACAAGATGGAATCATTGGAAAGTAAACACTTCAGGATAAATGATAGCAGCTTATGCTGGAGAATAACCAAGAAAGAAACTGATATGACTACAATTCTGGATAGACATAATTATACTCAGAAGCAGTTACTCTGATCTAGCTGCTCTGGGAAAAGAAAGGCTGCATAGTAGGATATTATGACCAAGTAATGAGCAGTTACTGAAAGCAAAGAATTCATAAGCTTTTGCTACAAATAGTTAGGCTTTAGACAGGGGTGGGATTCAAAATTTTTAACAACCAGTTCTGTGGGTGTGGCTTAGTTGGTGGGCGTGGCTTGGTGGTCATGTGACCGGGTGGACATAGCTTGGTAGTCATGTTATTGGCCAACTCAATATCACTCACATCGAGGCAAGCATCTCCTCGCCTGGCCTCTCATGACTGTGGGGATGCTGCAACAGTCATAAGTGTGAAAAATGGTCATAAGCCACTCTTTTCAGTGCCATTGTAACTTTGAATGGTCATTCCATACAAGCAAAGTACCAGCAAGGGATGGAAAAAAAACCTCCAGAGAAGTTCCTGAGACAGGAAGTCTAGTCCTGCCAAGAATGTAATAAGGGTTAACGGAGAGGCAGTTTCTGTAAGCAACACCAGAATGTTTCCTTCCTGCCTTCCTTACAGGATTAGGCAATAATAATTTCTTCTAATAACTGGTTCTCCAAACTGCTTAGACTGTTAACAACAGGTTCTATCGAATAGGTGCGAACTGGTAGAAATCCACCTCTGGCTTTAGAAAATTTCCTTCAAGGAATAAATGAACAATTATTATGGTTTGTTTGGGTTCTCTTTATCTAGTTTTAGAAACTGTGTGGAGAACTGATCACTTTTTATGTCATTCAGTATGTATGTAGAATTACTGAAAAATCAGAAGGATTCACCAACTTTTAAGCACACTAAATTTCACTTTTTGTTGAAAAGTTGCTCTTAAAAATATTTTTAATCTGGAACAAAAAGTGACAATAGAAGGCTAAGTTCTGAATTGGGAACAAGTTACAACAGACATTGATATGCCCAAGGGGAAACATCAGAATTGCCAGGGTACTGATTGAAACTGCAGATAAGAAAAGCATCTTTATCCATTTATTACTCTATCTTTTATTATTCCTTGCTTTAATTCTTGACTGTTTCTTTTATTTAATTTTCACATCTTCCTACTTGTTTAGTACTTGGTGGCTAGAGGATACAAAGCTTTAAGTTTTGCAGAAATGAACACATGAAGGAAACGCCAGGGTAGAATTCAAGCTATGCATTGTAGCAGATTGGGTGCACCATGCACAAACTTTAGCTTAATTTATCTCTTCCAAAACAAAACAAATAAATTTGTAAATATATTGCAGGGTTGTGATGTATTATGGATTAATACTTCTTATGGCACCAATAGATTATAGATACTAATATGCTACAGAAACTTTGTTCATGCTTGCTAACCTCTCTGCTTTACCTGAATTGGGTTTGGTTTATTTGCTTAATATTTCTTTAACAATGGGAATTGGAAGTATCATACAGAAAAGCACAAACCTCTAGCACAATTTTTCCAGGACTAACTGTGGCCTCCAGATGGAATATAAAGGCCCTGTCCCACTGGCCGATGGACACAAAATGTATGCATAAAAGACACAGCGGATGAGCAAAATTTCGGGGGTGGTTCCATCCGTTGTCATCCGCTCCAAAAAGTGGCGAAAATTTGCATAAACAAAACGGAAAAGAACGGACGTGGGTAGTATGTAGTGGGGATGTTAAACGGATGTTCATAAGAAGCCTAGTGGATTGAAAGCAGATGGAAGTGGATGGCAACATCCGAAGGGGTTCTGGGGGAGAATTTTTCGAAAGCGGACGCATAGCGGAAGGGCGGGTGCATAGCGGATGAAGTGGATGCATCACGGACGCCTATAGGAAACAAAGGGGATGCGCGTGGATGTAAGTCGATGCAAAGCGTTCACTGGCGCATGTGGGGAGTATGCAATTGGCAATCAGCTCCACGGATATAAAAGGATGCAGCAAAGCAGCGCACAGCAGTAGCATACAGGGGAAAAGACGTGCTGCCAGATACATTTTGGCAGGAACACCATGGTTCGTACAGTTAGGCAAGAAGACGGAAGCCCGTGTCTATTTGTTCAAAACCCTGGCAAGATGAAGAAGGGCCAGACCAGCATCCACCCCCCGGCAGCTGACTCTGAAGTTTGCCTGCTGCTGCTGCTGCTTGCTGTGGTGGACCAGCCCCCAAGGCCCTCAAAGCCCTGCTGCTGAAAAGCCCTGCTGCTGATGCCCTGAAGGCCTTTGTTTGCTCAAGCCCCCCATAAGGCCTTGCTGCTCAAGCCCCTGAAAGTCCCTGCTGCTGAAGCCCCTGAAGGCCCTGCTGCTGAAGCCCCTGAAAGGCCCTGCTGAACGCCCTGGCCAGAGGGAGGAAGAGGCAAGGGAAGGAGAAGGGAGAGAGGAAACAGTACAGCCGTTTCCCCGAGGAGCTACTGAGGTATGAAGTGCTGGAATGGCTGGGGAGAACGAGTACCTCTGGAGAAAGGGCACAGACTGTATCAGGACCACAGAGAAGGCAGGCAGCTTGAGAGACAAGGCAGAGAGCCTGGGTCACTGGCAGAAGGTACACTCCTTGGATGGGTGAATAGCACAATGCACACCTGGTATGGCAAGCTACAACTCAAGAATCTGGGCAGGCCACTGTCAAGCGTCACTGACTGGGAGATGTACGTCAGGCCCAAAGGCAGTTTCCTGGAGGGTGAGATCTCGCCACACCGAGGAGCAGCCCTCTGAGCCCCTCTCCCTCCAGCAGCCGGCACAGACAGCCAGTCCTCTTCCAGCCAGGAGCCAGCTACCCTGTCCAGGCAGTGTCTTCAGAGGGCTCCACAGCAGAGACCCCCCCAACAGCTGCACTCCCCGATGCCGGGCAGACTTGGAGGATCCTGGTGGAGGATGATGCCTGTTGTCACAAATGGAAGGACAGAAGCACAGCCACCAGAGGCCAACACCACCCCCACCCCCAGCTCCAGAGGATAGCAGGCAGAGAGGCAAGAACTGAGGGCAAGGAACCAACAGTGTCCTGTTTGGAGATCAGGGACTCAAATTGCAAAGACCAAGCACAAAACTTCATCTCTCAGCTGCGTCCACTTGGACAGAGCATCTCGGGCTGGAACACACCTCATCACCTTACGTGAGCGCAGATCTGAGGGACCTGACCAAGCCAGTACCAGGGATGAAAGCAGAAAGATCACAGGCACTTTCTGCACAACCCTCAAAGGCCCAGCTGAAGCTGCTCCTAACCAGTCCAGGTCTGCTCCGCTCCTACCCCAGGTAGTGCAGGCGATGTCACAGGCCTTCCTATGGCTTGCAACAGCCCCTCACCTACGCAAAGCTACGACTACCAGGACGTCCCACAAGCAGAAGCAGAACTTCCCAAGTCCAGGCCCAGGTTCCATCAGAAAGCCACTAACACCAGTCCTCACCGCAGCTGCAGACCAGACAGTCCCCACTAGCACCTCCTCCTTCCTCCACCCACAGCAAGCCCCGTCAACGACAATTCTGTCATCAAGATATGTGGGGCCTGACATTCAGTCCTTGATGCAGGGCCTCTCAACCTGCACGGGACTGAGTCAGCTCTCGATAGCTCCTGACACACCCACCTGTTGTAACGCTCAGGGCCAAGCACCCCAATAGTGCCTCAGACAGCACTCAAGCCACAGCCACCTTCACAGTTACCTGCCTGCTTAACAGCTGAGACTATGGACATGACTGCAGAGTGACTGAGAATAGTGTCAGAGAACACTGAGTTGTTTTTACTTGTTAAGTTTATTTTTGGCTAAGACACTTTACTTGGTTCATTTTGCTTATTTAATAAAGTCATAAAGTTTACCTAATGAAAGTTAATGAAGGTTTAACTTTGCTTAAGACACTTAATACAGTTTACCTGGTTATTTTGCTTATTTATAAAGCATAAAGTTACCTTAAGAAAGTTAATAAAGGTTACTTTGCTTTAAGACACTTGTTTACTTGGTTCATTTTTTTTAAACTTAATAAAGTGTTGGTGAAAAGTTTGGAAAAAATGTTAAGTCCTTTGCATGCTTGTGGGATAGATAAGGATAGTTGTGGATAGAATAAACCTGCCAGTGAAACCATAGTGGGACTGTATGGTCCACCATTCCAAACCGATCAGATGATTTTCTCCGCCTTTTTATAGAAAATACGTTGTCCAACTAGGTGTTCTTCTAGCATACTCTAACATAATCAAGACATCCTAAATATACGAGAGACATCCCAGATACAATGTTTTGTCAGTTTTTAATCTTATATACCGAGATGCATACGCTTACATCCTTTCTAATTTCATGCTACTACAACGCTGTGTAGACGTTCCGTTACCTTTTGTTTCCTCCGCTCTTTCCGTTTCAGCTTGCAGCGGATGTGAGTTGAGGGGATGGGCCAGAGGATGCAGAGGGAGGATACAGGCAGACGTTGAACAGATTATAACGTTGTTGCCCATATATGTCGTGGAGTACACGTATCACAAGCGGAAAGTGTCATGTGAAAGCCGTCACAAAGTCTTTGTGCAGCTCAAAACTTCTCTTGCACAGAATGAAATTGCACGTGGATGGATGCTCAAGCGGATACGAGCGTATGAAACACGTATGCAGTGAGTACTGCAACGGATGCATCATTTTCAACGGATGGCAAAGCTTTTTTTTTAACGTTTTACATCCTCTTTGCATTCCGTAGTGCAGTGGGACTGGCCTTAAATGGGTGGCTAGACACAAAATGGTTTGTTTAGTAATGTGCTCACCTATCTGTTAAAAAAAAGAACAAAGATCTTTGGATGGGTGCAGAGGCGAGGAGGTAGAAGAAAGCAAATTTGAATTAGTCTATCTTCTATTAAAATGGACATTTTGTGACTGAATCATATCCACCATGGGAACCATTTTGTAAGATTACTCACGGCACTGATTTCACAATTTGAATATACCCCTTAGCCAAAAAACTTAAGCTGCCCTGTTTAGGTTATGCCCATTAATATGTAGGAAAGTGCGAACACAAAGGATATGGAAATATTAAGAAAAGATTGCTTACATAAACTTTCTCCTATTGTTTCTTGTTCTTTGTAGAAAAAGGGATACAGTAGCTAACAATTAGGAACTGCGTGGAAGGGTGTCATGATAATGCCTACCAAGTAACCATTTCACAGTGGGCATTGATTATTTAAGTGAGAAAGGTCAAAAGGAGTCAAGAATAGGGTCAAATAAGCCTTTAGGTACTTCACCAGCCCTTGAAGCAATTCCAGGGATTCATAAATAAACACTCTATTCCAAGTGTGCAGTTATACCAGCATAAATGGCACACTGGACGGCTTAAACATCTTTCTTTTCCGGAGCTGTGGTCCAAATTAAATTAAAGTGCTAGGAAGCTTCTTTCAAGAACCACTACCAAAAAGCTCGCAGAGTGATTTTTGATCATGAAATACTCTACGTGCATAACCAGTCTGGTTTTAGGCGTCAGGTAATGCCACTTCTGCTCACCAGAGGTGTCTTAAAGCTTTTTTTTCAAAAAGATATATGAATTATGGAATCACAATCAACTTTCTGAATTGGGATGTAATTAAGTGCAATCTTTTTTTTCCACTGGAACTGCAAAAGTAATGCAGCTTTATTCAAGGGCTTTATTATTTGGGAAATCTCACTTTATCTAATGAGATCCATGCTTGCCTACTGATATAGCTTTTGATATAGCAAGTCAAGTGTTAAATGTTAATCCATGTTCCCTGAAGGAAAATGATCTTTTTGGATTTTTACTACAGTTCTCATTCAATTTGATGGGGACTCCAGCTTTCAAAATAAAAGTGAATTTCTCAATAGATAAAAATATGATTGGGGCACTTTTGAACTTAACATACGGTTTGGATAGTAGGACTAAAAAACATTTGTGAATGCCTCCAGATATACAGTAGGCATTCACTGTTCATTAACAGATTAGCTCCAGAAATTGTGTAGTTGCAATTAATGTCTCTCAGACTTCACCTAACACTGACTGAGAGTTGGGAATAACCCTTTGTTTTATGGGATGTTTTTTTTAAGCATTGTGAGGTATAGACATCTAGGGAGGTTTCCAAGTGACTGAAAGATATGTAACAGAAAACATTACCAACAGTAGTCGTTTCTGCCACTTCCAATAAGAAAGCTTAAAACTTCCCCAAAGAAAAGAGTTTAAAAGAAATTCCTGAGCAACATTACAGCTTTCTCTAGAGTTTGGGGTGCTCAATTACTGGAGTTTTCAAGAAAAGACTGGATACCAGTTGAGCTGGGATGATATAGTCTCTGGCCTTGAGTGGGAAGTTGACTGAAAAACCACCAAAGGTCCCTTTAGCTCTATGATTCTATGACTTCTATAACATGAGTATACGGTAGGAAAACAAAAAGTCTCTATTGTCAGAGGAAAAAAAATGTATTAAAATGGCAAGATGCAGTATTATTTGGCAATATTAATTTTAAAAGATAAAATGAATGAACTTGAAAATATACCAGTACCAGAAACTGTACCAGGAAAAGGGTTTTGCCTCATAATCTACCTTCAGATGTAAACAATTACCAGAAAATCTGGTCTAATTCTATACAGTAGAATTTTCTTCCACTGAAATGTGAATGCCAATCACTTTATATTTTTGTTTTAAAGTAAGTAATTTTTTGTTTTTGTTTTTTAGTCAGCATTTACTCTACTGAGTGGATATCAAACTCAATTTTATTGAGGGCCGCATCAGGGCCGTGTTGATTTGGGGGCTGGGTGGGCATTGGCTGAATGGGTGGCATGGACGGAGTGGGCCAACTGGGTGGCTGTGGCTAGTTTGACATCACTCCCGCCACAACTGCTGGCATGTTTGGCTCTTTGTCATTGAATTAGACCTCCGGGCAAGCAGGCCTGGCCTGATCTCTTTCCTTTCCACATTCAGTAGACGTCAGGAACGGCCTGCAGACCAGTATGGCCTTTACCTTGAATTTGACAACCCTGTTCTACTGGATTGTTGCCATTTGATACTTTGTATATGGACTATTTACTGCATTTTTTGCATGTACAGATTTTGGGGGAGAAACACATAATCTACAGGTGAAACTCGAACAATAAGAATATCATGCGAAAAGTTCAGTAATGCAACTTAAAAGGTGAAACTAATATATGAGATAGACTCATTACATGCAAGAAGATAGTTCAAAGCCATGATTTGTCATAATTGTGAATTATTATGCTTTACCCCATAATGAAAAACCAAACCCACAATCTCAGAAAATTAGAATATACATGCAATCAATGTGGGGCAGGTGTCAAGTCTGCCCCCCTTTTGGGAAATAATAAAAGAGGAAAAAAAAAAGTCCCCCCCCCCAGCCCACAAAATCCCCCCCCCATAAAAAGCTTTGGTTTCCCCTGGCCAAAAAAAAGAAGGAGCAATGAAGTGCTCCAAATCTCCCTTGGGTAGAATGGCTGCGTTGACCCTGACTTCATGAAAGCACAGTGGACGCAACACAGCAGATGACATGGCTCCCCAAATCCAACCAGACTGTGGAAAACCTTCACACTGACTTCAAGCATCTTTGCAGTGGTGTGCCTGCTCCATTTTTCCTCCAGACTCTGGTCCTTGTGTTGCCAAATGAAATGCCAAAGTTGCTCTCATCAGAAAAGAGGACTTTGGACTATTGAGCAAACAAAACTAGTTCTGTTTTTCTTCACCCAGGTAAGACGCTCTGACGTTGTTGGTTGTTCAGGAGCAGCCTTGACAAAGAGGAATACAACATTTGAAGCCGCATGTCCAGCGATCTCGTCTGTGTGTGGGTGGCTCTTAATGCACTGACTGCCAGCCTCAGCCCACTCCTTGTGAACAGTCCCCAACACTCTTGAATGGCCTTTCCTGACAATCCTCTCTAGGCTGGCAGTCATCCCTGCTCATTAATGCACTTTTTTCTGCCACAACTTTTTCCCTTCCACATAACTTTCTCTTATGTGCTTTGATCCAGCACTTTGGGAACATCCAACTTTTCTGCAATTACCTTTTAAGGCTTTCCTCCTTATGGAGGGTGCGCAATGAAGTTTTCTGCACAATTGTCAGGTCAGAGTTTTTCCCATGATGGCTTTTCCTAACTGACCAGACTGAGAGCCCTTTGCAGGTGGTTATGGCTAATTACGCTGATTAGAGTGGGAACTTTGAGCCTGGATATTGAACCTTTTCACGATTTATGCTAATTTTCTGAGATTGTGGATTGGGTTTTCATGAGCTGTAAGCCACAATAATCACATCATGACAAATCATGGCTTGAACTATCTTGCTTGGCATGTAATGAGTCTATCTCATCGTATTATAGTTTCACCTTTTAAGTTGCATTACTGAAATAAATGATTTTTTGCACGATATTCTAATTTTTTGAGTTTCACCTGTCGGTAGACTGATTTGAATTTGTTAACTATCCTTCTTTCAGGTTAAAGATATCAACATAAATATTAAATCATTAAAATATTACATAGGATTTTAAGGAAACCTTTTATATTCCATTAAATTATCTTTAGTTTTAGCTTTAGCTTTTATTCTGCCTCTATTACCTTATAAATAAATCAAGGCAATGAATGTATAAAATAATCCTTCCTTCTCCTATTGGCCATGATAAATTCTTAGTGTGAGTTAGCTTAGATAACCTGATTATCTAGTATCTTCCAGCTTTATAATTCTCTACAACCAAGAATAATGGATGAGCATGGTCAGCAATATTGAATTACTATGGACATGAGAAAACTATGTGGAGATGCCATGTACAGATTCTCAGGAGAGGCAAGCCACCGCTTCAAGAATATTCTTCAATTAGACATTCTTGTGAATTCTTAGATATGAACATGCAGAGTGGAAACTTCTGGTAGTTGAAAGTCACACATTTGTGCACAACCAGACTGGGAAAGGCATTTTGTGGATTTTCCTTCCAATGTGCAAACCATTTTGTTTGTATGTTGTGTTTGTAATCGGACAAGCACTGGCTTCCCCAAACACCTGAAAGAGCTGCCTCACTCTATCTACATAAAATGCCCAATCCTGCCTACCCCTTTGCTCCATTCTTTTAATTGTGTCCAAATTAAAATGTTAATTTTTAATTAAACCTGGACTTCCTAAGACTGAAAGGAGTGTTGCCTTGATGTAAAAGGGGAAATATAGGATTGGAGATGATGAAACACCTCTTTAAATCCTTTTAAAGCCTGCACAAGGATTTCTTCACATTTCCCTACCTCTACCGAACATGCATACATAGAATCTCTCTTTTGCTCTTCAGTTCTTCAATATAATTTCTTTTTATTTGAAACAAAAAAGGTATACATCCTTTCTTTCCCACTAAGGTATATTTTGTGTTTCCAAGGAGATGCACAGAACAGCTATTTATCTTAAATCCAGTTTATTTACTGCTATTGCTCTTCCTGTATTTATTCCTCTGCTTAGTCCAAGCCAAAAGGGTTGCTGAGGGTAGTGCCCAAGCAACTGGAGTAGGCAGGACACACCTGCACTAGTTTATAGTGGAAAATCTAACCTCTGAATGCAATACTATCAATGAAACATTATGAAGCATTCATATGACAAAATGTATGTCAGAAAAAAAAATTATTTTACATTGGGACAACTCACGATGAATGTAATCTATCTCAACATTGTTCTGTGAAGAAACCATGTCGTCCCATTTGCAGTGCCTGGAGGCTGTTAGGGGCTGGATGGGGAGCAACAGGTTGAAACCCTGGCAAAACCAAGTGGCTCTTGGTTTGGGGTTCTTTGGCCCAGGGAGAATTGTCACAGTTGGTCTTGGATGGAGTGGCACCAGAGGTGATATTCAGCAAGTTCTGACCAGTTCTGGAGAACTGGTAGCAGAAATTTTGAGTAGTTCGGAGAACCAGCAAATACCACATTTGACTGGAGATTTTACAGTATCCTTTTTCTGCCATGCCCACCAAGCCATGCCCACAAAACTGATAGTAAAATTTTTTGAATCCCACCACTGGGTGGCACTACCCAAACAGACTGTGCATAATCTGGAGGTTCTCAGGGACTCGCAACTCCTGCTTGAAGAGGGCCTTTGGCGTTCATGGTCAGGAGGGCCTTTGCACAACTGCAGGTTGTGCACCCTTTGCTGGACCAACAATCCCTACTCATGCCCTAGTCACTTCCTGCCTTGACTATTGCAACATGCTCAACATGAGGCTGCCCTTGAAGAGGATACAGAAGCTCCAGTTAGTACAAAATACAGTGGCCCGCATGGTTTTCTGCAGATCTTGGTGTGCACATGTATCACCTCTCCTGCAGGAGCTGCATTGGTTGCCGATTTGCTTCTGGGTGCAATTCAAGGTGCTGGTTGTTACCTTTAAAGCCCTTCATAGCTTGGGACCAGGTTATCTGAAGGACCATTTCTTGCCGATCACATCTATCCAACCCACCAGAAGCAAGGAATGCTGCAGGTCCCATCCCCGAGGTAGATAACTTGGTGGGACCCAGAAGAAGGGCCTTCTCCGTGGTGGCTCTCTCTTTCTGGAATATCATTCTCCCAGACATTGGAATGCCCCCCACTCTAACACTCTTCCAGAAGGTGCTGAAGACCTGGTTCTGTCAGTGGGCCTAGGGAACGCAGAGAGGGATGGAACCCATTAAATGGATCATATGATGTGTTGTCGCCAGGGCAGGGGGTGGGATTATTTTATTTTTTTATGTTATAATTTTATTATTCTTTTATTAGCTTTCTTGTTTTCTATATGATATTTTTATATTTTTGTAAGCCATCTTGAGTCACCATGTGCGAATAGGTGGCAATATAAATCTTTTAAATAAAATAATAAAATAAAATAACCAAGGCAGCATGATGAGGACATATTTTCTGAGGATAGATACAGAGGCAAGTCCCTGGTGCGGTTCCAAAAGGACCAGCAAAGACAAAATAGAATCGCAAAACAAACAACGTATATATAGTCCTCTCTCATATTGCTAAATCAAATCTATTTAGGGATTGTGTTTCAAGATAGAGAAAAGGTTAACTAAAATAGATTAATTTAGCTGCCAGATGCTAAAGAAGTTGAAATTAAGCAACCAAAAAAGGAAAAAATTGAAACAAGAAAATTTTTAATTCCAAGTGCTTACCCCCTAGCAAGTGACTCTCAAGGTACTAACACAATTTTGAGTTCTATAGTAATGTAATAAGTTAACAAATACAAAATCATTCTTTGTGTTAATAGTTTTTCCAGCAGACATTTTCCAAAGAAACATCACCAAACTTAGTTATTTCTCCATTTCACTGCTAGCACAAATCAGTATCAAAGTGAAAAATAAATCCTGCAAAGATGCAACGTTTCTTTGAAGTATCTCTTAATTTGCTTATTGGTCCACAATCCTTAAAAAAATAAAGATGAATATTGACCAGTTTTTAGCATTCTAAACTGTTTTAATCATGTTAAGTCAATTACATAATATTTAGAAAGGCCTATTTGTTTCCATACTTCCACCCAAGATCAATCATACTTCAATCATTTGACATTTAAAATGACCTCTGGCTATTTTTCACTTGTGATATGCCTCAAGATGAAAAAGTTTTTACTTCACAACTAAATTTTATACATTCAAAAACCATGGGAAACAATACAATCTTTAGATGAAACCTAGGTGTAAAATCAATAAATTCTAGAAAATAATTTGCACTCCTGTGGGGAGGTCTCATTCTAAGATTATAACTGAGGCAGACATTCCTGAACAATCACGTTTCCTGGTTCTCCTAATTTTCTATTTGTTAGTTTCTAATTGCTAAAAGAATTTTTCAAACTTATGAAAACTTAGTGAACAAAAAAATATTAAAACAACTACTTTACAACCTTGAGTTGCCCTAATAAGAATATTATCCTAACAGAATTCTGGATTTTTAAGAGGTGTTCTTAAATGATATCATTTAAAAATAATTATTCCTTCAATTTTAAAGAGGTGCCATTGAAGTCCACAGTGTTGTATGGATACTTGGTGTAGGCACTGTTCATCTATGATGATTAATTGTTCATTTTTAAAAACCTACATTTTAATTTGTGCTAAAATGTCTACTAAAATATTTTTTCTCTGCAGCTATAGTAAAATATATTGAAATATTTGTGCAGTACAGAAATGGAACAGAAATTTAAAATGTTTTGATAAAATTTTTAAATGGGTTCAAATGAATGCTAAATATAGTTATATTTTCAATTTCCAAGGGTTCTTGTACCAACAACTATGAGTGACTTATGGATGATTTAAAACAAGTAATCAATTAAAACATGCTTCAGTAATCACTTTCCTATTCATTTCACTTTTCTGTTAGTGCTTTCATTAATGCTAAACACTTTTAGTCCGATTTTTAAGTTATGAAATTTCTATTATTCAATAGTTGTTCATTGAAAAATAGCAATTGAGCTTAACATTTGACTGAAGAAGAAACGGAATATTCCAAATTGCCAATTCTTACTTCAATTATATTATACCCACCAATATGGATAGTACATATAAAAGAACCAATAAAGGAGAATATTTGCAGCTTAGAGTTGAAATGAAGGGTCCTTGGTATTCTGAGCTTACTTGCTTTCTTGCAGATGTTTCATTACTATAGGTAATATCAACAGTGCTATTAAGGAGCAGTTTCTCATCAGATTATCTAGAAAAAACAATTCCCAGGAAAATATGCAAGTATGAAAATCAACATAAGCAGAATTTAATGAGACACAAGATGAATGGTTGAATTAGAATTAGAACAGGATATTCTTTCAGAAGAGTTCAAGAACTGTTTCATATCTGTGGTTTTATTAAAAGAAGAAGTATATGTGCTAGCACATGCATGCATGTGTTCAGCAGGGAAAAGATTCAAAACAAAAGAATATGCATTCCACCCAGCTCCACCCAAGAGTCCCAGGGAACTATTCTGTAGTTCTACAATTGTCCGGATAAGTGGAAAATCTTTTTTCCACTATTTGTAGAAAAATGGAGTAACAATCAATAAAGTAAAATCTTACGAGAATCACAAATGGCCAATCTAATAATCACCCTTGCCTGACAAATGTTTGTATTACCCTCAGAGAAGATCCAATCATATTAGACAGTGTGTTGTGGGCTTACTTTTGTATCAAAAAGTAAGCATCTTATTAAATTGCTTATGTCTGAAAAACTGGTCAGTTTATCTCCATCTGGGAGAAAAGACAGTATTTATAGACAACATGCTGATGAAGTCTGTCCTTGCTGTGCCCCCAAGAGGCAGACATGAATACGGTTTCCACGCTTTAGCATTCAATCTAATTTTGCATCATCTTTCTGCTTGCCAGGCCCTAGATGTCATTATCACATTAAAGCCTTCATTTTCTTCCGCAAATTCAATCTGGGATTTTTGCAAGTTATCTTGTACCTCTGAAAAGCTTGAACGCCTCTGAAGTTGTGTTCAAAGGAAGCCAAGACTTGCATTGCTATAACCAAAAGTCAAGTGCCATCCAGTAAAGTTTTAAGATGTGCACCTTCCTAAATTGGAGGGGAACTAACATTTAATATTCAAATACCGTATTCATCAAATTAAAGAAATGAGTTTTAATCTTTCTTCTAGTATTTATATATTTTTAACATTCAAAAATATATGGATTTTTTTTCTTGGCCAAATTATTCTGCTGGATCATGACAGTATTCTGCTGGATCATGATAGTAGACATTGTTCAATACATAAAATTGATTTATTCTCATACCTTCTACATGTTTTGAAGTTCTATTTTCAGTTGGTATGAAGTTCATGATCGTATCCTTTTACACTCAGACAATTATTCAGTCAAGGAGGACTGAATCAGGAGATTTTGTCCCCTGGGATGGTAGTCTACCATTTACTGTCAAATCATGGTATACAGCTTACAAAACTAACCAGATTAGTTTGCTCTCCTAAAATAATCCCCAAAACATCTCTCTTGCCATGAAAGGAAAAATGCAAAATTAACCATTTCGATCATTCATAATTGACTGCCCTAAACCACTAACCCATTACATATTGTATTATGGCAGAAATTCTGAATTTGCAATCATGTTCATCATCAGGAGAGAAGATACACAGAAAGGATTCAACAAAATTTTTTTTCCAAAATTTATTTTGAAAAACCAGTACACCTTTGATACCACCCCTTATGAAAGGCCATGTTTTTTCCTCTTATCAGAACAATGTCAGTGGGAAGTGTTTTTTGTTGTTGTTGTTCTTTTAGAACAGCTTCTGTACGGTGCTCCAGAATGATGGGTCACTGTAAGGGAAACAAATGTCTTTCAGGCAGCCAACAGATTGTTGGCTACTGCTGCAGCAGAAAAATAGAGGAAATGGGGCGGAGCGGAGGGGGGTGAAGAAGGGAAATGCCATGCTGTTACTACTCTTGAACAATTCTAGCAGCAAAATCTGAGAAGACAGGAGAATCTCTCTTCCCACCGAAGCATATTTGACAGGAGTTATCCAATCTGCTGCATACAAATGAAGTGTAAAATCTGGGGGGAACGTATCACTCCACTCTTGATACAACTAAATACTGTGAAGCTCACATATCCCATTATAGATTACAGTATAGTGTAACATGTCAATCACAGCTTTATATTTTAGTGTTATGTATAACTAGATATTCTGACCCAAACCTTGTTCCAAGGAAACAAACACGGGACAGAGGTAACAGAAAAACCTTTTAATGATTCTTTACAAATTCAGTTCCTTCATGGTTAAAAGCCTGTCTCAAATTAATTGTCTCTGACAAGAACAAGGTGGTGCAAGGCTATCAAGAACACCAGATAAAGTTACTAAGAAAGATTTCAAGAGTCTCCAAACACCAGCCAAGATATTCTGAACATCCACAAGGCTTCAGTGCAACAACTTCTTTGCTTTCTCAAAGAACTATGGTTTCTCAGTTGGCTTTTATTTCTTGAGGGAGGGGCCATTACCTTGCAGCCTTACTCCTGAGTCGCCTGTGCTGCTGCAGCTGCTCTTTCCTTTGAGCAGCCCTGCACGCACGCGCACTGGGCACAGGCTCCTCGGGAACCTCTTCATCACTGCTGCCAGTCTCCACAATCTCCAAAGGCAGCACCCCACTCTCCGATAGTCCTGGCCCCATCCCTGCCTCACACGCAAGCCCCTCATCTGAGTCCTTGTTCTCTAAGACCTCAGCCATCTGCACCTGCTGCCAGCGAACCACAACACTAGAATTTTATGATTTGTTTATGGTTTGGTGTGATGGGCGAATCCCAATCATAAAATTAATTGTAATGTTGATAATATTAAATAACAAGAATTATAACAATGATAAGAAAAGTAGATGGATATGTCCATGAGGGCGCAGTGGTTGGAATGCAGTATTGCAGGCTGACTTTGCCCTCAGTCACAAGTTTGATCCTGACCAGCTGAAAGTTGACTCAACATTTCATCCTTCCAAGGTGATAAATGAGAACCAAATTGTTGGGGGCAACATGCTGACTATGTAAACCACTTAAAAAATGCTGTAAACACTAAGAAGTGGTATATAAGTGCTACTGTTATTGCTATAAAATATTAGGGAAGACATTATCAGCTTTAGCATGAGTGTGCAACTTTCCATTTCCGATGGCTGTCAGAAATTCGACTACTTGCCGACCCAGAATTTTATAACTACTTTTCCCATGATGAAAGCTTCTCCTTGTTACTTAATAGTGAGCATGTTTTTAGAATTTATCTCATACAATTGTTGCAAACATGATGAATGCTACATTTCCTTGTTTCTTTGTTTGCTCAATTTCTATGGCCGACCATCTCAGTCAATGATATTACATATGCATGCTGTCTGTTGATCAAACTGTGTGGTATTTTATTTAGTGTCTCTACTATCAAGCACTTTAGACATGAAAATGTATGTGGCAATTCTGCACATATCATCATCATCCACTAGTGTAAACATCTATTCTGATTTCTTTTACATGGAAGATCTTAGAGAATTACAATTGCACTCAACGGAGGATTGAGAAGACCTCAATAATTACTATTATCCATAAACTAGGAAGACTGTAAGGCAATCTCTTTCACACAAGAGTCTCACTATCTACTATTAACTTGTTCCACATTTAGGTGTCTAGAGATTTGGGGACATATAACAGCAATGTTTCTCAGATGGCAACCTCTTCCTCAGAGAAGAATTAAAATAATTATGTTACAAATAATGTTAATGCCATTTCATAACACAAAAGGTAGTTCCTTGGGGTTTGGGGAAAGGAGCGCAAAAATGTTAGTACAAGTTGCTGACAGGAAAAATAACCCCCATCCAACTTATCAGGTTAATAGCTTTTATTGAAACATAAATGTTCTCTAGTAAGTCTGTTGTGGTGAATCCAGTGGAACATCTGATACCCATCTAATCAAAGTCTCTTGATCTAACCAGACGTACGGAGATATAAGCTTGAAATAGTGCAAACCAGCTTCCAAGTAGAATTATCTCCAATACTTAAGCCACAAAAGCAAGCATACACATGACAACAATTCATGCTGATCACTATGGAAAGTTTTGTGCTGAATGAGAACTTTCTACAAACTTCGTCTTTTATACCAATATACAAACAACTAGCAATTAAATAAATAATTAAATTGATTTAAATATACGTTAACCTTGATGTGATCCTCTGCCATTGTTGTTTCAACTGATAATTGACAGTGAAGATGAAAAACACTTATTTTTTCCAAAATTGTTGTAAGCTGCCCAGAGTAGCTGCACTGTGAAATGGACAGTAAATAAATTTAACAAATAAATAAATAAAAGTTCAAATATAAAGACATATCACTTCTATTCTCCTATTTTATACAATATATTGGTTGATGTGTCTAATTTAAAAGAGCAACTATCTGATAATAAACCATGAGTTTCACTCAGTTTGAAAAAGTAAATAAAGAATTGTAAAATTGAAACCTTCATGAATATGTCCATATGGAATAAGATATGGATATACAAGTCTTTTTATGACTCCATGAGGCCTAATATTAATCTGAGTGTCCTTCTTATTTTCTTCTTAACCTAAACAATGTAATTTTCTTCCATTTATTTTGTCTCCTACTATCTCATCCATTGCGATATCAAATCAAAATGCACCTGCAAAATACCTACTGATATTTAAACCATCAATTCTGATCCCATGTCCAGTACATGACATTGCACTACTTACATTGCTGCAAAATTCTACTCTATTTCCAGATATTTAGCCAAGTTATCTTTTACACAGAATTAATTTCAATTTTGTTTGTTGTTGATTCAAGGGTTCTGCACACATAGCAAGAAGAGTGTTAACCACAAATCTATCCTCAAAATGTTCTGTTTATATTGTTAGATGAATGAATATGTGAACCTCCATTTGAAGCAAACTGAATGAAGGGGGGTCTGAATGTATTGGAATGAATAAAAGAGGTTTTTATAATCTGTGGGTCCAAATTCAAGTGCAAGCTGCCTTAAGCCACACTTTTCACTGAACACTGTTATTGTCCCTCTGAATACCCACAATACAATTCTGCTCCACTGGATATATTTAGTGTCCTCATTTAATGAGGTCAAAATTCATTGGATTCATCCAAGTTGAGTGTAATTAGTTTAGTTGCCTTGCATATCAAACTGGAGATCATCTGCCACATTCAGCACAACTTCATTGAACCACATTCAGTTTTATTAATGAAATGAACTCAAGGCCAGTTCCAATGTAATATTCTGCAGCTGTAGTGATTCTTGTGACTGCGTTACTCTGAAGACTCTTAGGTGTTGGTCATTTGAACAACTTGTTCACAAACCACCATCAAGCTACATGCTGTCAAGGACGCTGTTATGGCTCACAGGATCAAGTTTCATGGATGACTTGTTTGCACAACACATTTTCATCAGCCCATTGCTTCAGAACAGTGCAAACTTTAGAAAAAAGTGTCTTTACTTTCGCTTGACGTCTATGCTGATATTCAGATATTCAAATAATATTTAAAAGCTTGATATAAATAAAAAGCTGTTTCTTTTAAAAATATATCTTTTAAGTGTCATGGAGTGATCTTAAAGCAATTAATACATTTCAGCAATATATACGGTATCAGCTAGCTTATGCTAAGCATTAGATAAATGTTTTAAGTTTTAGGGGGATAATGGCCCTATTTCTTAATACATATTTATAAAAGTTTATGATTCCTAGAATCTATTTCAGGAAAATAGAACCTCTGTAACAGTTGACCATTAAATTGCTCCAGAGCAGTGGTTCTCAACCTTTTCTTCACCATGGACCTCATTTAAATATCTTTTGTGACCACACACCATGGCCACAGACCCCAAAGATTAACTCATAAGATTTCAAGCCTTCAGGGATCCCTTGTGATGACATCATGGTCCCCCAGGGGTTTGCAGACCACAGGTTTAGAATCACAGCTCTAGAGTACACCTCATACCTTCAAACTTATTGAGAGAAATGGGGGAAAAAATCCATAACAACCGAGAGAAACTTGATCTATTAAAAGAAGTAATAGAGTCATGCCCATTGAAAAGAACTTCTAGTCTTGCAAACAAAGTGACTTTACAAAAAAGTGTTTCAGGAATAAGTCAATTTTAATATGGGATCTTCTTGCATATAAGGTGCTCCTTCAGTACAAGGAGCTCCTAAAATAACTGCTAAAACTAAAAGCTTGAGATCCTGATTTGGAGAATTGCAAAAGACTCATCCAGCCTGAAAAGTCTTGTATGACTTGGCTTGCAGGCTACTACTTCACTCTCCACTTGAATGTGTGAAGGTTTCACTGCTGCATCTGTGTGCCCTACAGAGGCAATGAAATATCTCAGTTTCTGAGCTCTGCTGAGGATAGATGAGCTCATGTTTCTTTATATAGATATCCCGTCAGACTTCTCTCCATAGCAACATGTTCTGGCATGACAGCCTCTGGGGCTGCGCTGTCAAAAAACTGGGCTGCTTAGGCTTGATTCTACATCTTCCCCATCACTGCAAACAATCCCCACTCAACAGTAACAAAACAGAGAAAAATTAGCACAGGTGAAGAAGGGGGGCTGGAATTGGGGGGGGGGGTTAGGAGACTGCTTCAGTGCCTCATATTGCNGGGGTTAGGAGACTGCTTCAGTGCCTCATATTGCCCATGACACAATCTGCTAACAAAACAGATGATTATAATACCTTATGCTATAGTGCCCTCAGGTGGTCAAATACTCAAAATACTTCCTAAATGTCTATATAGGGTGTGTATACTCTCTCCAGATACTTAACAATATAGGCAGACAGACAGACAGACAATGCACCCAATATATACATACATGTATGAAATCAGAATTTAAAAAAAACTAGCCAGAAAATGTACTAGGAAATTTATTTTGTGAAAATGTAAAAGCCACTGAATTCAAATTGCAAAAATATAATGCATAATATATATGAGTAATTATTGAAATGATAGAAATGCCTGGAGCCTCATACAAGTCTAATCTAGAGAGGATTGCACAAGTATTAGAAAAAGGTATTTCCCAAAACCCAAATAAAGCACCTCTCTTCAGTGCATTAAGCAGTCCTGGCTTTTGAAAGCTCGTACACTGCTTTCCTCATGGGTATCGAATCAATGCACTACTGGTCCCAGTGGATGCTACCTTTGCAATGCACATGCATATATCTCAAGACAGTTTTTGAAGCACTTTGAACAGCCCTGCAAGATGCAGCTACTTTAACATTTTCAAAAGTGTTGCACTGTCTAGTATGAAAAAAAAACAACCCACCAGTATCACATCCAAGCTACAATTCAAATCACCTCTCTATTTAATTCTTAAAGGTCCTCATTCAGGCCAAAACATCTCACTGTCAGTTCTCTTATAGGGAGGAAAGAAACTCATCAACCCTTTATCTGCTGCTTTGAATCAGGAGATGCTTTCATGCCACCTCCTGTCATAACAGTGAAATACATGTACAATAATACACCAAGGGAGAAAAGAACTACTGAGAGGTACCAAGAGAGAATCAGGCCCATTCAAAACTAAACTTGGGGTTTTGTTTTCATTTAGTTTTAATAAATATCGCCCTTCCCAACCCTCTTCTCTCCCTCTCCCCAGCATAGATAACTGCACAGACAACTTTTACCTGATGGAAGCTTCTGCTTGAATTAAAGATCACCAAAATAAAAACAAAAAACTTTGCAGGAAATGGCCTCTTCATTATCCAAACCTGTCAGCAGAATGAAAAGAAACAGTATGATTTTCCTACCAAATGTAAGTAAATTTACAATAAATTAATACAATAGTGGACCTGGGGAATATGGATAAATGTATTTCATACTGTGTACATTTGTTCCAATTTTCATCAACTTAATTTTATTTTTGTGTTTATATATTTACTAAATTTATATGCCACCCGTCTCACTACTAAGTAATTCTGTGTCTACGGAGATTCTCAGTCATCCAGGTCATGGTTGTCCAATTGGCAAAGTCCAGTTGCCTTTTGGAGAAAAAAAAAGCTCTTTTGGAACTACCAAGTAATTCTTTCCCCACATTTTCATGTATTTTCAAGCTTGATACCAATTATTTCTGTCCACAAAACAACAACTAGAAGCAAAATATCTTTTAAAAGTCCAAAGAAGCAATTTGGTTGAATAGAGTTGGAAGGGACCTTGGAGGTTTTCTAGTCCAACCTTTTCCTCACAAGGAGGAGATCCCATACTATTTCAGACAGTTGCCCAATCTCTTCTTTAAAATATCCAGTGATGGAGCACCCATAACTTCTGAAGGCAAACTGATCCACTGATTAATTGTTCTAACATTGCTTCTTGTTCTGCCTTTAGGTCTTTTGGAGAATAGATTGTTCCCCTCTTCCTTGTGGTAGCCCTTTAGATAGTAGACAAGCATCGATGTCTGTGGATTCTTTTCTTGCCCTATCAAGAGTTCTGCTCAAGATTCCTAACTGAGGCAAGGAACTTAGCTGGGTTGAAGGGAGCTGAAGTTTGAAATTGGAAGGGCAACAGCTTACTATTGACATTATTAGGGGATATGATTTAGATATAAAGCACCAGTGGGGGAGATTACCCTCAGCTATACTGTCGGGCTGATCAGGGTCCTATACCCACAAACTGGGGTGGTTTGTCTCGAGAGGCTATTTTTTGGGGGGGACCAAGGAATAAATAGAGGCCAAGCAAACAGATAAGCAAGACTGAAGATAACATTAGAGGGACCCCAACTCCTCCATCTAGGGTAGTGGTGGAAAATCTTTTTGGCACTGAGTGCTGAAATGGGAGTGCATGCATGCACAAGTGCACTAGAAACCAGAAGAGCAGTTTCCTGACATGGGCATGTGTGCCGGGCACCTGGTCTTCCAGTTTCTAATGCGCATGTGTACATGAAGACCAGCTGGCTGCCACATACAAGCACACAGGAGAGCTGCTTTTCAGGTTCAGGTGCTCCGGTGCATACTAAGGTCAGCTGACTGGTGCATGAACCCAGAAGAGCAACGGGCAATAGCTGGCATTCCCAGAGAGATGGCTCTGTGTGTCACTTCCAGCACATGTGCTATAGGTTCACCATCACAGATCTAGGGAGATCACTTTCTTTGAAGAGAGAAACTTCCTGTACCCAAGGCTAGAATTAAGTAATGAAGATGGTGTGTGTAGTGTGGCCTTTGGAAAAGAAATAATGGGAAAGAGTTACTGTATTCAAAGTAAATTGGCACTGTTTGAAGAGAGAAACATGCCGGGGTGGGAATCATCTTTTCTAACAACCAGTTCTGTAGGCATGGCTAAGTTGGTGGGCGTGGCTTGGTGGTCATGTTATTGGTTGAGCGTGGCCAACTCAATATCACTCACATCGAGGCATGCATCTCTTCCCCTGGCCTCATGACTGTGGGGATGCTGCAACAGTCGTAAGTGTGAAAAATGGTCATAAGTCATTTTTTTCAATGCCATTGCAACTTTGAATGGACACTCCACACAAGCAAAGTACCAGCAAAGGATGGGAAAAAAATTCCAGAGAGGTTCCTGAGACAGGAACCTGCCAAGAACGTAATGAGGGTTAACAGAGAGGCAGTTTCTGTAAGCAACACCAGAATGTTTCCTTCCTGCCTTCCTTACAGGATTAGGCCAGTAATTTCTTCTAACAACCGGTTCTCTAAACCACTTAGAATGTTAACAACCAGTGCCAGAGAATAGGTGCGAACTGGAAGAATCCCACCCCTGGAAACATGGCAGGGCATACCTCTTTTCTGCACTCACTGAATGTGTAAACATCCCATTTACTAATAGCAAATTCATTTTCATTTTATGCAGCCATATGGTACCACTGACATGCAAGAGGCAAGTACATGCAAGCTTGGGGAAATTCTAAAGTTTGAAGACATAAATTGTTAAATATGTTATAAATAATTAAAAGGTAAAAGCTTCCAAACAGCAAAATCATGATCAAGAATGGTAAATGGCACAGAAGGCTCTTGGTGCCTGACCAGGGGCTAAAATGAGATTAGAATGTACTTAAAAAGTATCTGGCTAGTGACTGAGTTGCAGCCTTCATACTGCTCAGATCCCAGCTCTCCTTGCATGATTTTCCCCCATGAGAGGCTCCCTCATGCGCTTTCTGCTTAGAAAGAGGGACCTCAAAGCAACAGTCACTCCAGACAGAACCGAACCATGCTTTCTAGTTCAAAGGTTTTCCTTCATTGGTTCACTGTTGTTTCCTGGGATTTTAAAACTCAGCTCAGACACCAAGAGCTTGAGACTTCCTCATGAGGAACACCCTTTGACCTAATTGGATTAGCAGTTTTTTGTGAATTAAAGAAAGTAGCTCCTTTTCCAGTAGTTCTTTCTCACCATTTTTAGGGTCCATCAATGAACTCTCTCCAATAACTTTCTGGCCCTGATCACAGGGGCTAAGTAATTCCTCTCCCTAGTTCTTTCTTGGCTTCAGCTTCTTCTGCTTCCCATTTCTTTGAGTTTATCAGCCTGCCAGCATCAAAATCCCAGCTCTCTCACTTTTGCTCTGATTATCCTTAGGCTGACCATTTCTCTTGCTATCCATAAGTATCAGTGTCCAAGGCTGATATTGCCTCTTGCCTCTCACATCTTACTGCATTTCTTTTAGGCCAGTTTCCTTTCCATTCCCCTTTCTCAAGCTCTTTACAACTGTCTTGTAGCCCAATTTATTGTTCCATTATAACAATTTGCCCTTCTGCTAGCCACTGCTTGGGTCCAGTTGATGTGCTTCCCGTTTTGCTATGAAGTAAAAAATAATTAGTCTCTCCTGAAAGCCAAGGGCTTACATTTAGCAACTGGGAAGGTCAGTGAATGAGGCCAAATCATGTCCATAGGCCATGGTAAAATCTTACTTAAATACAAAATTATTCAAATCAATAAACCAGAAGATACCTCTGGCTTCCCTGTTCTCAAAATGTGTTAAAGATGAAAATATTGATAAAAATAGTCATTTCAGCCAGTTTGCAAAAGTTACCTCAAGATTTCAAGGAAAGCCATTCTTGTTTATAATCTCCCTATATTCCAAGGCTGGTTCAAGACTTTTAGCTGCTGTATCTGAATTAGACAAAATGGCATCAGGCTTAACGCACTGTCAGAAAAATAATTTGGGGTTCCAATTCGAGTCGGGGCTGCACAAGAATAAAAATGATACCCAGACAGCTGTGAGGAAAAAAGAAATATTTATTCCTAAAAGTAAAATAATTTGCTTTTAGAGCAGCTGTAGAAAAATGGGGTACAGTAGCAGATTCTTAAGGGGAAGCTTGTCTGGAGTGTGGAACTGTTTATGTCCTGATTTTAGAGCAACACTTGAGGGGTGTGTGTGTGTGTGTGTCTGTGTGTGTGTAGGTATGTCTAAGATATTTATTCTTGTGAAGATGCATTTCTGCTGGGAGACCTAATTTAATTAACTCTGTGTTTGCAGGCCTTATCTTTTCATATGTGTGCTTGTTAAATGTGGGTAATTTATTTGGCAGTTTGAAGAAGTTTGCTAATGTAAGTTGATTAACTTATTTTCAGCTTGATTGTCAATTATTTAGTGGAGACACTGATTTTCAGTTCGTTGTGGTGTCTGTTAACATTTTAAGGAAAGATGGAAACAGTATAAAGAATAAAATATATTTTGATATAAAACTTCTCACAGCACATATTGAAGTGGACCTTAACTTTAAGACACAGACCATCTATATCCCTGAAAAAGCAGGAAAATTCAGGCAGGCACCCAAGATTCATAGCTTCTCTCTTTTTTCCATGTGTCATATTTTATTTTGCTTAATAGTGGAGATAACCCTACTAGTCCTTGCCATTCAGACATCAGAAAGAAGAGGAAGAGGAAGACCATGCCAGGTCTTTCAAAACCTTTTCCAGGTCTGAAGTTACTGAGAACTGTCAAACAGAGAAAAGGGTCTTGTCTAGAGTCAACACCATGAACCCACAAGCCTCTCAACCATACCTTTCACTGGCTATGTCTGTCAATATTATTTCTGTAAACCACCATAACACAAAACTCAAAAATACTTTTTTTATACTTTTATTTAATAAAAGCCATTCCTGGTAAGAACAACAAGTAAAAGGAGACCAACAGGCTGTACTAGTTCAAAGTCCCAAAGTTGACACAAAGCAGTTTGCTCCCTCCCCATGCCTTCTTCATCAATTGGAACTGAACTCCTACAATGCTGGAGCCAGCACAGTTAATGATCATGGGAGGTGTTTAAAGAGTTGAATTTCAACCGCTCTGGAGGGCAAAGAGCTTCAGAAGATTGTTGCAGAAGGCCGGTGCATTGCCAGTTGTTAATTTCGGTGAACTGTCTGATAACTCAAGTGTGCAAGCTTATAGATGTTGTGATACTGGCAAGGTATGAGAGCCCAAAATCAAGCAAATACAATTCAAATCTTCTGCTCCTTCTGCTTTATTCCTGCAATGCAGCCTTTCAATATTAATTCCTAATTTTTGATTGCTTTCTCATCTAGCTTTGCTAACACAAAAAATGGTAGGAATTTTAAAATGTTTAAACAGACATGTATTGATTTATTTAGCGTATGGCAAATACATGGACTTATAGTGGTTCAAATGTTAAACATTGTTGATGCTTGATGTATGGAATGGGAAAATGCTCTTGAGCCACGCTATCCTGACAAGTTTTGCCCATAATTTCATGCTGCTTCTAGTCTGTATTCATTCACAACTTAAACTTTATATTCTAAAATCTTCTTTAAATAAGCACTTCAATGTGTTAATGTATTCAGTGGGGAAGTGGTCTTCCTCCAACTGAGAAAAAGTGTCTAGTCACAAAATCACCCAGTTGGCTTTGTGCTCAAAGCAGAATTAAAGTTGTAGTTTCCTGATTTCTAACCCAGTGCATTAAGCCACTGCACCAAACTGGCTCTCTAATACCGGCCATTCACTTTTTCAAATACACCTGATATTCTGATCAATCAAAACTGCATCACAATATTCTGGGTATAGTTTATTCTGGGGATAAATA
The DNA here is from genome assembly GCA_004320025.1 of Laticauda laticaudata. Lineage (NCBI taxonomy): Eukaryota > Metazoa > Chordata > Lepidosauria > Squamata > Elapidae > Laticauda > Laticauda laticaudata. The sequence continues at coordinate 5,181 of BHFT01043603.1, read as the reverse complement.
GTGCCAAGTGACACTACTTTACAGAGCCAGGTTAACTGCAACTGCTGGAACAAAATGAGAGTTGAAGTAGAAAAGCAAAGTGTTCTGACTTGATGTCACCAATCAAAGCTTCACCCACCCTCTTCACTTCAACTGAAATGTCTTCTGCATATGAACACGCTTTGCTTTGTCGAGCCACATTGAAAGAACTTTTTGGTAAAGACTCAATTGAAGCCAGATTCTCTTTGAGGCTTCACACGCAGCTCTAACCATTAAACTCTGGACTGCTCACTAGTTGAAGAGATAATTGCACATGGGAATTCATAAAGATCAATTTGTCCAGCTCCTCTGCTTCTCTTTGGTTAAAAGCAAACCAAAGAAGCAAAAGGCGTGACAGTTGACGATCCTAGTACATTACTTTCCCAGTACATTACTTCTCTTTATACTGATATTCAAAGTGTAACACAGGCTGTTTAGAATATCTAGAAGTCGAAGTGCCGCTTCCTCTGAAGAGTAACAAATTATAAGCTATGCACATGCAATTAAGTGTGCATATTCTCTCCCATTAATGTTTGGATATGCACACTATGTTCTCAACAAGAACAAGCTGATTTATAAAAATGATGATATATCCTGATTTGTAAATTTAAAATGAAATTTAAAAAAGGAAACATAGCATCAACAGAACATTTTTTCTAAGATTTCTACAAGTCTCATTACAACCTAAATCTCCAGTTCAGGGAGACAATTGAATTCCCGTATTTCTTATTCCAGCAGACTGATAGCTATGACATTTGTTTGCAGCAGCATCTATATCTTCTGCATGGCTTAATTTGCCATGGAAGTTTAGCACTGTCCAACTTTGAAAATAACGTAAGCTGAATTACTGTTTCCAATTATTAGAAGAAATATAAAGAGAAAGCAATGTGATTTTTAACTCAGTAGCTATGAACTTCTACTCCAGGGAGAAGAACATCCTACTGGTAGATTAATCCTACCGTGAAGTAAAACTGCCTTCAAATAACTTGGTGAGGGAAATTAGATTTATTATTTTTTTCCATTGCACAAAGGAAATATGACATGGCAAGTGCAAGAAAGGGAAAGGTTTTGGCAACTCTTTTTAAATCTTTCTACTGATGAGTTGGAGGAACAATGGTCAACTCAGTGAGAAGAAGAAACAGTCTGAAGAGGCCAACAATAAAGACACTCATATGATGACCCAAGAGTGTTGTGGATTTTATAAGAGGCAAAGCTTTGTACATGTCTAAAGCAATCCTTTGAAATATAAAATGTTAAAAATATTATATTTATCTGTGATAATATGATAACAATTTGCCATTGGAGAATTTATCCAAATATAGATTCCTTTTAAAGATATTCTTTGAAAGAGGTTTGGGATTGTCACAGAGGAGACTTACACACACATTTTAAATATCTGCTTTCCCAAAACTGTCAAATTTCCCAAATGGAAGCACTTTAGTATGAAAGCAGTAAAATTTGTTCAGGCATAATTCTGTCATAAAGCATCAGACAATACAGAAAAGAATCTTGGATTTTTCCCAGGACCACAGAGACAATTGTATAGACAATAACCTTAAGTGTTTCTATATTTCCATGAAAATTTTTCAAGGAAATACTTCCAGCACTGTATAATACACTGCAGCTACAGTGCTCAAGAAGTCTATGATATGAGAAATACAAAAACATTTCATATTCTCTTTAAGAGAAAGGCTTAATTGGATATTAACTCAAATATTATTTCCTAAGACTATATTTTTCCTTGCCACTGAATATTTGACATTTGTAAAGGTCTTTCCTGAAATTGCTTTTGTTTACTTTGCAATTTTGCAACTCAGATGAGACTTAGCCTATTCTCCAACAATGCTCAAATTAGAACAATCTTTCTTATTTTGTCTCTATAAAAATCAAAAGTTTTCATCAGCAGTAGCTTTGTCAGTTTGGAATAAGCACATCTGGCTGCTGAATATAATTTGTTGGTTTAAATCCCCAGAGACCTGGCAAAAACTTCTTGTAGTCTCTGGGCTACATTCTCCTATTAAGTTTCCTGAAATATTATCAAAGTCAATTAAAATATAGCCCGAGAACTTTTCCTCCAGTTTAATTAAAGAGACCATTTTAAGCCTAATGTGCTTCAAAACAGATGCTTTAGAGGCTACATAAGAACTAGAAAGCACATGTTCCTAAATCATTAATAATTATTTGGCACCCTGCTTCTGCCTGAGGATTGATAGGAATAATCAATTCACATAAATAAAAATGATGCAGTCATAAAATGCATCGATTACCTTTTCTCAGGTTAAAGAAAGATCAGTCCAATAACATTTCTTGGTGCAACACTGACAATAGCTTGGGAACTGCTACTAGGACAACACATACTATGAATCACTTCCATTCTGCATAAAGGATAGTGTAGTCAGACCTTTAAATGAAAGACAATATGCAACAATGCTGTTCATGAGCCATAAAGGGAATGGAAACACTCACTGACAGTAAGAGTCCTGAAAGCTGTAGTCAGTTAATGGACCAGTTTGACTCAACACTGTGAAGTATCAGGTTGAAAAAATAGCCATCACAGACTGAACTCTCCAGGAAGATGCCATAACATGACAATCACAAATGCAGATCCACAAGGAATTTAATTTAATTCTTCCTTGCACAACAAATATCAGAATACTCTGAGGCTGGCTGTTTTTTAAAAAAAGCATGTGAGAGAAAGTAGCTGAAATAGCATTGCTCAAAGGTTTGTTTCCTTGCAGTTCTAAATGAAGCAATTGGGAGACAAGATCATTTGGAGAGGCAAGACTTTGCAAGAAAAACCAACTATGGCAGTAACTGAATTAAAAATAAAAGCAGAGTCCAGCTTTTATAACTGGAAAGATCTAGCATTATTATTTTCTAGGCTTCCTGATGGATGCATTATATCAGATGCAGTGGACTAGAGCATCTATCATTTTAGTTCAGTATGGCATAATTTCCTAAACACTTGTATTTTTTTAGTCAAACGAAGGGGAATGCAGCACTTGCCTTAGAAACAGAATCTACCTATCTGAGACCAGTGAACAGCAGTTTTTGCTCCTGTGGCAAGAAATAACACAAAGCAAGTGTTGTCTAAAAATGGTAAGGCTGGGTAATTACAAAGGTAAATGACAAGGAAGTCAAAGAGGATAAGGATTTAAATTGCATTAAAAGACAAGCTAAAAAGTAGAATAAACAAACCAGGAGATAAAAGGAAAGGTAAAAGTGCTGTGGTTAGCAACTGGATGAAGGGAAGCAAAACATGGAGACACAGAAACAGCAATAAACAGATGGAGAAAATTATTTTTCTCTCTTTACATCACCAAACTATCTGCCAATATTAGCAAAGCAACATCTCTTTCTTTCTTTCTTTCTTTCTGGTCCTGCCTCTTGCTTTGGGATAGCAGCTTGGTCATTTCCACAAGGATGTGATTGGCTGATGACTTTGTACTAGATACCAATGAGAGAGGGGGACAACAGCAAAGCTTATCCAATAACTGTGCTTGATATGCTCGGCACACCCTAAATCAGGATGCCACCATGGCAGCAAAAGAGAACAGATGGTTAGAGGAAAGATAGGGACTGAAATGGGAACAGCCCATTTGAGACTGTATAGTAGTGCCTTGAGGAAGGCTGTAGAGTTTTAAATACAGGAATAGACAAAGGCAAGCGGGGGGGTGGGGGGCAGAAAGAAAAATAAAGAGAGATACTCCTGTGTTTACTAATATGTAACAAAACAAAAACTGGCAAAAACAGTTTTCAGTAACAAAAGCATAGATATGACCCTTCCCTAACACAGCACAGTAGTCTAGGCTAACTCAGGCATTCATTTCTTTTCTTTTTGTGCTGAATCACCCATTTGGTCCCAATAGATTTAAACTGGCACTTCAGAGTCTCTGATTCCCATCCTTTTTGAATTTATTCTCTTTCAAACATAAAACGACAGCTCTCTGTATAATTCGGTTTACCAATTACAGAAAGCAACTTTTGATTACATATTGTTGAAATGATGTATCAGAAGCAATACCTACTTTATATTAAACTACACGGAACAAGTTATATACATGTATCTACATATTTATTTATTTATTTATTTATTTTGTCAAGGGATTATAAGATAACAGGTATAAGTATAAACATAGTTATGAATACATGAAATGGATACATATAAGAAAAATAAAAAGAAACAATAGGACAGGGACAGTAGGCACGTTGGTATATGATTTGGAGCAGAATGCATATGAGCACATATAAGATTAAAGGAGATAAAATACCCACATATGGCATGGTCTCATGAGTAATGTGTTAACTCTTTTCTCTAGGACCAGCCGTACAAGTCTTCGGATCAGGGAACATTGATCATTCAGACAGCTGTTTATTAATTCTATTTTGCTAATTCTGAATATTTTCTTGCTTTGATTTTGGGCCAGAAAAGTTACCTGGAACAATTATTCAAAGCAAATTTCTGCTGCCAAATATTTCTTTAACTGATGTTTCACTAAAGAGCAACAGCAGTTCATGCCAGTTGGCACACAATAAGAAATTGCTTCTGATGCAGTAAAGTATAAACACAAATACTAAAAAATCCTAAAAGGATTTTTCTTCACAAAGATGAGTTTGTAAAGTTCAGTCCAACAGGGCCTGTTACTTGTCCTCCCATCCCCCACCCCCTTTAAATGTTTCTGCTCTTTTGTTGGAGCAAAGAAGGGAAAATGACCTGCCCCTTTCCTGACTAGAAAATGAGAATGAAAACACTGAATTCATGGCTACCTTTCATGGGCTGGCTATTCCCCTAAAAAATGGCCCTGAAGGAGAACCCATTGTCACCATTCTTATAAGAGGAAAAAAATACGATTGCTTAGTTGACACTGGAGCAACCTCCTCATTAATTACTGAACCACCATATAAAGCTTCAGTGGCTGAAGGGGCTCGGGATTACATAATGGGAGTGGGGGGAGGGAAATAATCCCTGTAGAATTTGCCCACAATGTAACAGTAGAACTAGGACCTTTCACATTAGACAATTCCTTCACTGTTTGCCCCCAGTCGCCACTATCCCTACTAGGAAGGGATCTCCTATGTAAAATGGCAGCTACCATAACATGTGGAAAACAGGAGCTGCAATTGGAGATCCCAGGAAAAGGCACACACAAGACAATCATGCTG
>BHFT01043602.1:0-29607 GCA_004320025.1 Laticauda laticaudata | reverse complement strand
GCTATAGCTTATCCAAAAGATTATATGGCTAATGCAAGGCAAAACTACCTGATCATTGCAGTAATGTTTCTCCACATGGAAGTTTTTGTCACTTCCTTGTTCAAGACTGATATCAGAGTACCCTGATATATACCCTGATCAGAAAAAAATGGAGAACCCAAATAGTCAGGAGAATTTTGCAACAAGTAATATAATGTGGAATTTTACTCATTTTTATTTAATAATCAGCTAAAGTGTCATGGAAAGTAGAATAATAAACATTGCATTTAATGCACAATATGAAAAGACTTGAAAAGAAAATATAGAAAAAAAATATAGTAAGGGATGGACTCGGACAATGAAGCTGACTAATATTTAGAGGACAAAATGTATAAGTCTTTCTTATTCTGATTAACACCACAATCATTATATAATTTTAATTACTTTGACTAGAAAATCTGATTGTGGCATCTGATAGGAACTGAAGTATCTACTAATAATGGTATTTAAAAATATTTTAAAATAATTGGTTTTTATGCATGATAAAACACGTAAGCATAGCTCTTGTCATTTATCTAAATAATAATACATTTGTAACAGAGTCAACTTTTCTACATATTTATTGTCAGGCATAAGTAAAATGAAGAACCATGCTCCTCAAATTCTGCTTGCAATTTTATCACAACTATTTTGTTGGCTATTCTGAAAAGGAAGTTAAATTTAATTGCTAGTCCAGTCATTTATAGAATCAAAAGTGCTTCCAACTATTTAGAATAGGAATTAAAATGGCATTTGGTATCCTCAACAGATTGAATAGACAAGATTATTTGTGTAAGCAATTTCTAAGGCTGTTCATTTGTCCATGACTTGGGGTAGTTTACAAAATGTTGAAAAGAGCAAAAACAGTGAAGATTAAGCCAAACCATTTTTTTTTTTTTTTCCTGTGCTAAAGAAGGGGGAACATAGACACACATTAGCATTGCTTATGATTATTAGGGTCACATAGCAACAAAGTTCAGAGTCCGTGGGAAGATGCAAATCTTAAATGTCATTCTAGAGATAAGGATAATCAGAACAACACAGACCTCCAGGTGGAGAAGAAGGTATACATATTCCATATGGCAGGTACAAACAACAGAAGATATACTTTCTGGAATCCAGGAATGGAACCTGGAACATGCCAAACCTGACATATATTATTGGATATTATTTATCCATTCAATTGTGACTGATGCTTGGCATTTTATGGGCCATGTTAGGGTTACGGTGTCTCCATGTCTTCTGATTTTGCGCTGCTTTTTTGAGCTGTTCTATGCTCTGGCCAGTATCAGCTTCGATAGTGATAGTACTGGATTAATGCAAACAACTTGGAATGTTGATCTCACAAATAATCCAGGGCTGAGCCATGAAGATCTTTATTAGCTAGCCATTACTACTTTGAATAGTACCCATAAACCTGCTTGTTTCCTGCTAGCAAAGTTATAGGATCATACCAATGTGCACCTATTACAACTTAAATTGCTACATTCTGGACATGTTATATTTTCTGCAGGCAGCCCTGTGTATCATAAATCCAGACTCTGGAAGACTAAGTGCCCATTAGAAAGCACACAAGATGGATTGGTGCAAGAATCCTCTGACCACCTGTTTTTTTTTTAAGTCCAGGAGGACCACTCAAGAAGGCATCATGTATGTATATTATTTTGTAGAGAGAATGCTACCTGCAAATGAATCATCTAATTAAAGAGTTGAACCAATGAACCAACTATTGACAAAATGTGTAACCTGGTATTGGTCATTCAAACATGTCTTGTTTACAATTCGAAATGTGTGTGTTGTGAGTGTAAGTATGACTTGATATATCTGGCTTTTTTGAAGTAGGCAATTGCTTTTATTAACTCTCATGCATTTATGTATAGGGATGTTATCAAGGGACTCCCATCCTCTTGTCTTCATCATGATTTGTGTTTAATGAAATGTTTCCTCTGAAGATGAGAAGTTCATATAATAGATTTTTAAAAAATAACTGATTGGTATGGAACAGAATAGTGTAAAAAGCTATTGAGCACTTAAAACACTTGTGTATTGAAGCATTCTAGGAAGCAGTCCATCAGGATTCAAATTTAACGATCAGAGAATCACAAGAGGATTGCAAGCCATTCTGTAGAATTCAAAAGTTTTGCCATAATGAAATTCATAGGAATGGTGCAAATTTACAAATCACTTAAGAGCAAATTGTTAGTTCATCTTAAATGGCATTGATTTCAATTTGCTTGGAAGTCTCAGTTGGGAAAAAACAAATCCAAGTATTTAATATCCAAGGCTTGCTCACAAAATGCATATCTTGTATGATATCTGTTATTTGGTTTATTTATCTGAAATACTTCAAAATTCATATATATTTGCATCTTTGAAGTTGAAGTTGAAATGAATTAATGCATCAGTTTTATTTTATTTTTACTTTGTTGCAGTTGTTCTTTATTTATATATATTTATTTTGTCAGGCATTTGCATTAGTTACTAAAGTTACATTTTTGAATTATATGAAATTAATGTCATTCTGTCCACTTTCTCCTAAAATGCACATTTTTGCCAGGAATTTTCTTTAATACAACACTTAGTTATGCCTTCCTTTTGCTGATACACACTTCTTTCTGTACTTTTCCCCAAGGATACTTTATTTTTAATTGGTTTTAAAACTGAGTAAAAATGGTTTTATTTGAGTATCACATCACACTTAGCTTTGGATTTTTATTTAAGATTTGAAATAGATACAGCTGCTATAATAAATTGCAAAGTGGTACTATTTCATGGTTCTGCATATGATTAATCAGTCAAATGTTTATTCAGTCATAACCAGCAAATAGAACGTAGAAATAATGTATGTGTGTGTGCATATGTGTGTGTGTGTGTGTGTGTAAAATATCTTAGAAAGGCTAGAGTTAATACCACATGTACTGTGCAATTTGAGTATTACTTGGCTGTTGATAGAGAAATGAAGTCATGTTGATCTGATAACATTTTAAGATAAAATAAATCAAAATGACCAAAGTATTTAGTAAATTAATAAAATGTGAAAGTAATAATTTCTGGGATGTCCCTGATAACATTAAACAATAACATGTTTCATCAATCCAGTTATTCCACCACCACAGGGACATGGTCTGTGTTTGGAGGGGATTGTTTTTTGTATCTTCCTTCTATAATTACTGTTGGAAGGGCATTGAATCTAGCTAAAAAAACGGTCCCTTCTAAATATTGGGATCATTATGAAAATGAAATATCTGGCTAGCTGGAGAATATATGTGCAGAGTGGCTCAAGAAGATGGTTCTGGTGTTGGAAGAAATCGCCATCTGGTTCAGTTCCAAGCAGGGAGAAAGACACTGGAAACATAGAGGCTGATTGGAAAGAGGGTTAATAGTGAACAGGACCACCAAGCACATGGTTCTGGTACAGCTGACTACATGGAGTTGAGAATGAGGGTTATTTATACCATCTCTAGGGCCTTGCCCTTGAGTTTTCTCTTCCTGTGCCAGAACATGTATGTAGGGATCATAGCTAACCCTGTAGGTTGTCTGGGAAGTTTGATTGAAGCCTGGAGGGTGATGTAATGCTTCCAGGTGATTTTGCAATGTGGTGAGCTCTCCTGCTAGATAATCTTATTATGTCCTGGACGGGTGATTCCCCTCATTAGATATAGCCAGGGGTGTGATTCAAATTTTTTAACAACCGGTTCTGTGGACGTGGTTTAGTTGGTGAGTGTGGCCAACTCAATATCACTCACGTCAAGACGTGCATCTCCTCGCCTGGCCTCTCATGACTGTGGGGATGCTGCAACATAAGTGTGAAAATAAGTGTGAAAAATGGTCATAAGTCACTTTTTTCAGTGAAAATAAATGTGAAAAAAGGTCATAAGTCACTTTTTTCAGTGCCATTATAACTTTGAATGGTCACTCCACACAAGCAAAGTACCAGCAAATGAGGGGAAAAAAACTTCAGAAAAGTTCCTGAGACAGGAAGTCTAGTCCTGCCAAGAATGGAATAAGGGTTAATGGAGAAGCAGTTTCTGTAAGCAACACCAGAATATTTCCTTCCTGCCTTCCCCACAGGTTTAGGCCAGTAATTTCTTCTAACAACCAGTTCTCCGAACTGCTTAGAATGTTAACAACTGTTTCTAGTGAATAGGTGTGAACTAATCCTATCCCTTGATATAGTTGATAAGTCAGCCTGCAGCTCTAACTTCATAGCCCATCAAGGTGATAGTTGGCCATGAATAGGCAGACAGTGGCAGTTTGAGTTCTGGATCCAGGAACATCTGGATCCAGGAACACTGGAAACTGTCAATCATCATTAAAAGAGCCAAACTGACTGGACAGAAAAGTATCTTAGGCCAGTTGAAGAAGAGGTGAGATATGTCAATTTTGAGAAGGCCAGACTCACAGCAAAGGACTATGTTCAAATCATAGTGAGGTGCTTGAAAAATGATTCTCAGAAATTTGGACTGAACTCTTTCTAAGGGAATGGCCTGCAGTTAAGCTACAAAAAGGAGCTGGGCACCAGTCTTAGCTGAGAAGACTTTAACTGTGATAAATGTATGCTAAGATCCTTTGGAGAAGTAAAAGTTTTGTAAGGCTGACAATGGTTTTGTGCATTTCAAGTAATATAATTAGCATGAGATATGCAGTTACCTATAGCCTGGAAGACAATCCCTAGATATTTAAAGGTCTTGACCTGCTAATATTAGGTGGTTATTTAACTGCCAAACCTGCATCTTAGGGTGCTTAGCAAACACCAGTACTTTAGTTTTAGAGCAATACATTTCTTGGTGTTCTTCTTGGCAGAGTCAGCATTTGGAGCACCCATTTCAGGCCAATCTTTGTTTGGGAAAGCAAGAAAGCATCATCTGCTAACAGAAGAAATATATCTGTTTCCCAGTGTCGATGGATAAAGAGATGAACTGTTCAATTTTTTCAGTAAGGGCATTAATATGTATACATATATTAAGAAAGGTGGGGCTAGAATATATCTTGTCTCACTCTCTTCTTAACAGGAATTTCTTTGGCATTATTCCCGTGGGCATTGTGTCCATATCCAAGAGTTTCTGCATACCATGTATTCTTCTGAAGCAAATCTGAAGCTTTGCACAATCCTAGCAAATAATCTGGGAAGTGAAGAACAGTTAGATACATATTAGAAATTGAACATTTGTGTTTGTTTGTTTTACAGAGTACAGAGCCAAACAGGACAGACACCCAAACAGCAGATGGCATGGCTGGTGAGATTTGGCATTCAGAAAATATAGCCTCAAATTTTACTTGGAATTATTGGGTGACTGAAAAAAAAAAATTAAGTATCTTCTTTCATCTGCTTGTTTTCTCAGGTCCCCCCTATAAATAACTTTCTCTCATATATTTGCAAGTAACATAGCCAGACATAATTGATATGGAAATGAACTTACATACTCTGCTTACAGTCCTTTTCTACATTGTGCTTTCCAAGCAATGCATCAAATAATTTCACAAGTCAAGGTGTACAAAAATTAGAGGGGGGTTCAACCTCTCACTCGCTGTAATTCCACAGCCTTTATTAAGAGTCAAAGGAAGATGCCCATTAAGAAAGGAAAAAGAAATAAGTAAGTCACAGTATTTTCATCTCTCTTCAGCAACTTTCCTATCTCGGGCAGCAAAGCTATAGCAATGAATAGGAAGGATCTTTCTTTTGACATATCCTCTTAGAAGACAGATCACACTCCTACTCACGATAGTTTTCCAGCAATGCTTTTAGACAGACTGTTCTTTCCAATTCTGGGAGACAAATGGAATGAAGGATTCATGCACATGTATTTGTCTCATGCATTTGTTGCTACAATTAGAAGATAAAAAATATCTCAATTTTATAGAGCAATCTGCACTTGACCAACAACTGCAGCAATATATCAGAGATGCAGTCTCTCCAACTATCTATTGCACATCCCTCCTAACTCATGCTCTTGTTTTTGACCTTCTAGCTGTACCTGAACCTCTAAATTTACCTTCTGATATATGTTTGAATATTTTGTTATTATTTTTCTGATCATAAGCAATAATATGGCATTTTTGGTTTTATGTGCTTGTGAACTCAACTGTTACATAGCTTATCAACCATGCTTTACATCTTAGCACAATGTAACAAATAAGCCAAGCTATTTATGTTCTGTAGTCCATGCACTAATGGCTGTGCAAATGAATGAATGAATAAAATATCCTTGTCAACAAAATTGGCATCAGAATTACTGCCTTTCTGAACAATTCTAATTCTTTTGAACATGAACTTTCAGGTGAACCTTTTTTAGGTGTACAAACCTTGCCATATACAGTGTTTTAGAATCTTTTTTTTTTGTTTCCTAGAAACTTACTTAGAAGAAAATGTTTTCATAATGTCTATCAACAAATATATACCAGTACCATATGAATAAATATCATTTGGTTTCATCATATTTTTCAGCAATCTAAAAAATAAAATAAAATGCTTCCCAATGCTCAGCATAAATGTTTGAAATATTTTTTTCAATAAATAGATCTATGCATATGACATATGTAGTTGCACAATTTGCATTTTTAACCTTACTATATCCTTTTGTCCCATGAAACATGTAGTAGCATTTTGTAACATTCATATGTACATTTTGTATGCTTCCAAAGAACAATTTTAAAGCAAATTGTTCCAATAAATAACAGGTAATGAACGGATCTTAATTATTGACATAAAAATTGCATAATAGTATGGTCCACTTAGAAAGGTAAGACTTCTTCAAATAAATAAACTAGAAATCTATGCTAAATTTATCTTACATTCCTCCAGCATCAGCTTACAAGTGTTTCTGTGCATGCAAAGCAGGCCAATTTGTTCTTCACATCCCTATCATTTGTTAAGAAATGGCTTATTTGTGTGGAAATAATATTTTTTATTGGCTATGCCTCTTGTAGATTCAGTGAGAATTCTGATAACTATGATTGTGATCGAGATATTACCATTGTACCTTGGGCTCTTACCAGGCACAACCAATTATTCAGGATCCATTTTTATATTATAAAATATTCCATTGGGGTGCAAAGCTAAATAGTGTTCCTGGATCGCATTGCATTTTTAATTACTCTATCAGTGTTGCATCCAAAGCTGCTCTTCAGATGAAAGGCCAAGAGATCCTTGCATTTGATAATTTTAATAGAAAAACACAAGTAAATAGAAGAAAGAATAATCTGAAGTCCAATGTAATCAAAACTTGGGGGAAAAGCTTATTATAGCTGTAAATCAGTGTGCGTAAATCAGTCCACATTATGTAAAAGAGAACCTTTTTTTCTTGCATTCCAGCAGTTGGATACATTGCTTTATTTTACATTTCAATAAAAATGTTAATATATGGCTGCTATTAGTTTTCGCTATTTGATTATGGAAATAACATACAGATCAAACAAATACCATAAATTAACCAGAGAGTCAATAAACTGGCACTCCAAAATTGGGAGACAGAATGCATCTTTCTCAACAGTACCTACCACCCACCCACCCAATTTAACCAATCTGCAGTTTATTTGGAAAAGCCATTGTTCAGTTGCTTTGAATGCAAAGGATCTCAGTTAAATTCTAATCCTGGCATCATCCTATTTGTCAGAGGTAGATGTGTGGACAATATTAAGGTACATGCAACAATTGGATAACAACATTTTGTTACTGATGCAAGCCATTAAGGTAATTGGATGGATCACAGCCCTGGAAAACCAAGTGCTGGGAAATTCGTATGTGACCTTCATGAAACCATTACTTGCAGTTTGAATACTGGTAATTGTGCCAAGCCTGGAAGAACATGAAGTATAGTTAGAAGGGAGTGAGATGTGAGAATTAATGCAAAGATGCTGGCTATTCATAGAGGAGACCAGCAACCCAACATTTTGGGCACCAAGGACTGGTTCCCTGAAGAGAGTTTGTTTTTCTGTGGATCAGAAGCAGTTTGGTTTCATGTGCTATCTGCAGATGGAAGTTTGCTTGTTTGTGCAGCCCAGTTTCTGGCATGCTGTGGACTGGTACTGATCCACAGACTGGGATTTGGGGATCCCTGGAGTAGACAACTTTTCACAAAACAGATTAAGCTAAACTATAGAGGCCCAATATCTTGAGAGAAATAACATCTTATTTTCTGGAAAGAAGGCTGGAATGAATTGTGATCATGCTTTTCCGAAAATTTTTGGAAAACATTGCTTTCTAAGTCATTTATTATCCAACCCACTTCCTTCCTTCTTCCTTCCTCCCTCCCTCCTTCCCTCCCTCCCCCCCTTCCATGTATTTGAGAGGTTGCCTCTCTGCAATTACTCATCAGATTTGGCAAGAAAAGCATGTTGATCCAATTGGCCAGCAAATATTGTCTGGCAATGCATTGAAGGAGAGACTTCTCCACTGGGATTTCCAAATTTTGGAACACTATTCACCTAGTGATCAGATTTGTCCCAACCTTGCTGCCAAGTGTAGGTACCTGAGAGTGGGAGTACAGCTTATGTAGGGTTTGATTAATTTTTATAAATGTATGTTGATTACCTCAGCTGATACTTTTTCTGTTGTTTTTAAATTAATTATCAGGCCTGAAACCAACGTGGCTATGGCCATTTAGTTTCTAAGGGATTTCTTTCTCAGAGTTTTAAGCTGACACAGCTTAGAGATGGAGAGGGGAGTAAAAGGGGGGTGTTAGTGTAACCCAACAGCACAGCTTTCTAGTGAATCAGAGGCATTCCAATGGCTGGGTGTGTAGAGGAGGAAGAGGGAGGTAATCAATCAACCAGCCAATTTCCATATTGGGCAATATGATATGTTTTGAGAAAAGGGGAAATGTTCCCTCTGAAGGTTGTGGAAAGTGCAGGAAGATTTAGAACTGGCTTTCCACTGGTTTGTGCCAAGATGATATCTCCAAATAAAGTTGTTCTCTGAGGAATTACCATGCCTCAGAGTTCTGCTTTGAAATGGCTGTATTACTTGGCACCTTGACGTTAATGTCTTGGCATTTTATACTATATTAATTATTTGTGTGAAGAGTTATTTTTGGTCTGGTCGTTAAGGTACCAGGCTAAAAACTGAGAGATCATGAATTTTAATTCCATCTTAGATACAAAGCTAGGTGGCTGACCTTGGACCAATCATTCTTTCTTACCCTAGGTGGGAGATAATTGACAACTGCTTCTGAAATCTTACCAAGAAAACTGCAGGGCCTAATCCAGGGAATTGCCTGGTATTAAGACTGACTTGAAGTCATATGTAAATAAAATAATAAAATAAAATGTCTGGTCAATATTAGATCAGTAAATCTTTGCTGAACTGTTAATCTTCTACATGAAACTTATCTAAGAAGTGAGTAAAATTGTGTTAACTTTATATTAACTTGATTCAATGGAGAGAATTCACACAGTGACATTTCAACAGGACCTTGTTAACTCTTAGTCACTGAAATGAGGTCGGGGTCTATTAGAGGCCTTCTAATTAAGGAAGGAAACCAGATAGTGAAAAAAACTTGTATTTGATTATTTGAATAATCAGTCTGAGGTCTGCTCATCCCAGGCTCTCAAGTTAAATGTTTCAATTTAAAACCTGAACCTCTTTTTTTTTTTCTTTAAATGCATCTTTCCATTGCTCAGCCTGCTGTTTCCCTCTCTTTGCTTCTTTTAGTTGGCTGGGCTGCTGCGTCTCTGGTTCCGATCATCACAATCATCACAATCTCTCTCTTCTGCTGTTGATTTTTGGCGGGGTTCTTCTTCCAGTCTCCAGGATCGCAGCACCTCCCCAAGACCTCCATGCCTTCCCATGCCTTCCCTTTTTCTCCAGGGTCTGGCACGCTCCTAGAAGCCGCCAACCAGCAAAATTCAGAATCTTTCAGAGCGGCGATCTGCTCTCAGCTCTGCACCAACACAGCGCCCAACCGGAAGTACTACTCCATCCTGGCTTCCATCACAAACAGAATATATTTTTTAAAAGCTCAAAATACCCTTCCATAAAGTTATTGCAATAATTGAATTCTTATTGAATCTAAAAAAAATATAGAGACACATTTGACTATTATCTCTTTCATCTGAGAAGGCATTTATAAGTGACAAGGACAGCCAAGACTGGGAGCATCGAACTGGACAAGAGAATAAATCTCTTTGTTGCCATTTTCAAGTTAAAATATATTGCTAATACACTGAGTTTTCATTCAAAAACATTTACACCTTGACTTCAGCTGCCCTGAACAGTTGATAGGTACCCTCAACACTAACCAGAGTGTTTAACTTTAATGCAAAATTACCTACTTGAAAGAGAAATGAAAGGTAATATTCTACTAACAGGTTTAGAAAATGATGCTAATTTATTAAACTAAAGGACACATGATTCCTGATGGAACAACTTTTTTTCCAGTTACTGCTTTAACTAAGCAATTTAGCTATATTTATCAAAGATGATAATTTTCTTCTGCTCAATAACTAATAGCTACAAATGAGGTTGCTGATTTCTTTTATAAGATTAAACTCCTGCTCTTTTTCTCCCTTTCTGCTTGACTCATTTCCACAGGTTTAAATAAACTTGTCCATTGTTTCAATTCCAGTTGTTATGGGTAGAACTGCCAAGAAAATTAGGGCAATGGGAAATTACTCCAGAAACTTGCACATATCTCTGCCATGAGCAACTGAAAAAGGATCTGTTTCGGATAGGTGCTAGAGTTGTGAGGGCCTATTATATGGAATATAATAGAGATTATTACTTTGTCCAGAATAAAAGAACAAGTTAACAATTTATTTATTTATTTGTTTGTTTATTTGTTTATTTATTATGGCTTTGCTTTAATTCTTCCCATTTGTAAATGTCTACATATACAAGGGAGTCAAACCTGCAGTGTCACATTGCTGTCCTGTGACGTATCACAATGTTTTTTTCACTTCATGGAGCTGGGGTGGGCATACCCTATGCATGATGCATCCGGCCTGCAGGCTCCCAGTTTGACACCCCTGAGTCATAGATGAGAAGAAAATGGAAGAACTGAGCTATAGATCTGGACTTGGAGGATTCAGTTATGGTTCCTGGGCTGAATAAAAGACTATATCCAAAGAGGACAATATTTATTCTAGGTGTAGAACTTGCAACTATCTGAAGAATTTGCTTCTGACTATTGTAAACAGCACTCTCATATCTAGGATAAGAAACAAAAGATGATATACTGTATATTGACAAACTCATGGCCTGTTGGCTGGATGTGTCACATGCTGGGCCCATCCCTGCTCAGTTTAGCAAAGTGGGGGAAAGTCCCGATAGGTCACATGACATTGCCGTGATGACACAAGTTTGACACCCCTGCTTTAAAACATTCAATCAAAGTTTTGAAATTGTTATACAAGCCCCCCAGCATATAACCTCTACCGCTTTACTAATATGTCCATTGGCTTTCCTTCTCAGTAAGTTGAATACATCAGCTGCCAAGCTTAAATGCTACTTATGTAAGTGCTAGAAAGAAAACTACACTTGTCTGGAATAACAGACTGAATGTTTTTGTCAACCTGTTTACTCACTAGGATCAACAATTTCTCATGGGTAACTGCTGTAACAACATCATACTAGGATGTCCCCAGAAATGCTATATGCCATTTTCTGAAAATGAGTTTCTAAAATCTTTTAGAACAGCTTAATTTTGAATTCAAAGCAAAATGTTTTGGATAGAATTAGAATACTTTTAATGAACTAAAAATATTTATGGAAGCTCCATGTCTTTTTTATTTAATAAACACACACTTAGCTTTTTTTCCATAGTTTTGAGATCCTGAACCAATATTTCATATTTTTTCCAGCAAAAGCATTTTTCCTCTTTTTTTCAATTTTCCAAACAATATGTCTTCTGTCCAATTTCAACAGTGGACATATTTCTCACTAAAAGTTATATTTCTTTCATAATTTTATATCAGTTTAGTCAAACTATGCAATTTTAGGAGAAAAGCAACAAATGTGCTCTTAACTATTCACTGTTATGGTCTACCAATTTATTAGTCTAGGCTTTCCCTATATTTTAAAAATTCTGTAAATATAAGCCTGTAAAGAAGATTCATTCAACTTTTTAGATTAAAATTAAAACTCCACTGAACTATGGAAACATATAAGAAGCTAGATTATAATGATGGAGATGATTCTGCCTGTGAGCATCATAAAATAGCTGCAGTTTCTCAAGATTTTCATTATTTATAGATTACCTTCTTTGCTTGTGTCAAAATATCCTTGCCCCAGCAATACATAGATTTCTATTTCTTGCAATTATCCTCAATAAACATTATTTCCTATTTCATCCAGTTTGCTCTGTTAACTTTATCAGATTTTCCATTTTATACACCCATGGGGAATACCTCAAGTGACCACACAAATCTCACTGTTTAAATTGCTGAAAGAAATGTCATTCCAATCTTAGTTAATTCAAAACTGAATTGAAAAAATAAGAAAAGCATATCAGTGTACTAATACAAGTAAGACAAAAATGAAATAAAATATTGAAACATTCTTTTGTACGCAGCACAAAGAAAGAAATACTGGAATATATTAAATGTCCTATTCTGGTTTTGAATTTCAGATTGACTCAGCAGAAAGTTATTCATAGAAAGTTGAGGCCACCTGTAGATAGGCAAAATCCTACTGACATTATTGGAGTGAGGTGAACAGCTTTTGAATTGGGAAGAATACTGAAAACTAGCAGTGATTCCAGTCATTGCCTCACTTTCTCATGGATTGCCCTGATCCATGAAAGAGGGAAAAGCAAACAAGCAAGTCACCATTTACAAGAGCTGTCTTGATGGATGGATTGATTGATTCGTTCATTCATATCCCAGTTTTCATTCAGGAGCTCAAGGCAACAGGAACATAACACCTTCTTCCTATTTTCCCCCATAGCAACTACCCTATAAAGTAAGTTGAGCTAAGACAAAATGAGTAGCAATTTTAATAGATGGACGAGGCAGAAAATCCATTAAAAATTATAAAATGCCATAATGTGGATGTTTGGAAGTCAGAGAAGAATTTATGGACTTTTCCTACCAGCTTACCAATGGAACATTGGCAATTTAGAAGTAACTCTGCACACATGGTTCTGGTTGCCTGACTTGAAGCATTTTGGAGAAGTGCAAGTCTATCTCTTAAACTGTAATCTAATATCAATAAAAAGCCAACTTTTATATTTTCTTCACTGCATCTTTCACAGTAGAAGCTTGCACATTTCTTTATGAAAAATAAAATCAAATGAAAATGAAAGGCTTTGTAAAAGAACAAGTTTGCATGATTTACTAAGTCCCTTAGGCATCAGTGTAATAAAACTATTACTTGGAGCTTGAATTTTTGACAAATTTTTACAGCTTCTCGATACAAGATTATGTAATATAAATTTGCTTCCTGCACAAATTCAGTTTCTATTTATAACTAAGGAACTGTAATGATTCATGTAGGAAGAATGTTTAACAATATATTTACATTACAGTCATATGGCCAAACATTTCCCCCCCCCCCCCTNNNCCCCCCCCCCCCTTCTGTTTAGGGTTAAAGACTCTGAATGTACTTTCCAAAGTATCTCAAAAGTAGATACTGAATTACAATTTTAATATTAGGCAGAATATACATTAATAAACGCATGTAGCAAAATCATAGTATCTTACTTAATACATTATTTTTTGCTCCCGGATATTTCCTGTTAGAATGAAATTCATGAACTTGTGACTCTGGACACACAGAAATAGCAGGATATATTCTTCTCCCATGCTTCTAGTACAAGGATATTTGTATTACTCTCATCTTATGACTACTACATAAATGCCCAGGGTACACAGGACAGTTTTTACATCCTCATGTTGCTTTTGGATGCTAACCTGGCTGCAACAAACAATATTCAATGGGTAACAACTTCTAGCTTATGCTAGGAGCTTAATATTATGAACTAAATTCAATGTATTCAACTGAAAATAGATTCTACTTAAATTTTGTCATATTAGGATGTTTGTAACTTAATATAGTCTTCCATAGACTCATGTTTTGTGCTCCTGTATACATCTATAATTCCTTTACATCCTTGGTAGATTCTCACTTTTAATATTGTATATACGTGAAATACATGTATATCATTTATATGTATTTTGTACCTTCTGATTTATATATTTATACTTCTTTTAATAACTGTGCCCCACCTATTTATCTGGTTTATGATTTGATTTGATTATTCTTATTCTTTCTTATTATTGAAAGGCTATCCCTTACAAATGGTAGCTCTATGTATCATCAGATGAGTGCCTAAATAGATGTAAGCTTGGATTTTACATGTCATATTTTCCAAGATATTGAATTAGTCTTCAATTACAGTTCATTTACCAATGGAATGTAAGCCAATTATTGTATTTTCTTATTTACAGAATTGTTTCATACAAAGGAATAAGGGAATCACTGAGTCAATGCATGTTCCATTCAAAGTATTCTTGTTCACATCATTGCAGCAAAAACAATAACAATTCACTGATGAAGGTCAATGAGCTTGCTGTACACTACTTCGGGTCACTTGTTTTATGACATGGTTGCTTATATAAATTTGACAAATGAAAAAATCACTTCAGAAACAGGAAAGGGGAAAGGAAGTTAAGACTGAATATGAAGAGGTATAATTGGAGGCTTTTTGTGATGTTTCGATGAGAATCAAAATTAAGAGTTCAACACAGTGGTCTCACAAAAGAATTAGTAAGTTCGAAGCATGGAAGTAAAACATGCAAAAAAGAATAAGTTTGGAAGAAGGTGATGCATTTGAAGATTGGACTGCTGAGGTATGTCAGTACTATACAAGACTAGAAAGATCCAGAAGATTAGGTCCATAGAGTGTCTGAAAGTAGGATAAAGCCAATTCATGCTCTTCATGGTCATCGGAAAATGAAATAAATGAATTTAGTAGCTGAATTTGTTTGTTTTATAGATATAAAAAAAGATCTATGGCTCTTCTGAGACTCTTTGAATCTCAATATGAAGATTCAATCTCAATTCAATATGAAGCCATATTGAACATTTTCTATGGTAGAGAAACTGAGTGGGAAAAATCACCCCAGCTTTTTTTACCAACAGTGCTGAAAAGTCACTGACATTCCAAATTACAGAGTTTGGTAATCATATTATTGTTGTTGTTGCTGCTGCTGGTTTGTTTGTTTGAGGATCTCACTTGGAAAATGAACAAACTGAACCAAATACTCTTCACATCCCTTCTATTTTGTCTAAAATCTGTTGAATCATCAAATGCAGGCAGTCATCAACTTACAAGAGTTTTCACACTTACGATACTAATAGCATTTCGACTTATTGCTTCACAGTGTTTTTACAATCCTCTCGAAGCAGTTTTACAGAGTCAGCATATTGCCCCCAACATTCTGGGTCCTCATTTTACCCACCTCAGAAGGATGGAAGGCTAAGTCAACCTTGAACCATGATCAATGCAGCATCCCCATGGTCACATGATCAAAATTCAGACACTTGGCAATTAACTCATATTATAACAGTTGCGGTGTCCCAGGGCCCTGTGATCCCCTTTTGTGACTTTCTGACAAGCAAAGTCAATGAGGAAGACAGATTTATTTAACAACAGTTTGTCTTATTTGCAACTACCATGATTCACTTAACAACTGTGGCAAGAAAGATTGTAAAATGGGGCAAACTTACCAAACAAATGCTTTACTTAACAACAGAAATTTTGGGCTAAATTTTGGTTCTAAGTTGAAGAACATTTGTACTCTGCAGAATTTTTCCTATCAGCAATATAAACTATATTATGAAGTTATCCTATATATTGTTTTTTCCCCCAGTATTTGGTCCTACTTGCATATCTGCAGTGTGCGGTGATAAACAACAGGGATCTTTCTTTTCCTCCACACCTTTATGATTCCAATTTTCTTCTTCATTTGTTAGTGCCCTCCAGAGGGAGCAAGACTGTGCATTTCACAGTTCATGCATCCTACCTTTTTCCATCTGACAGAAACAATCTATGTCAATGTCATTAGCTGCAATAACATTTTGATGGTCTCTGTGAGGTGAAGGCCTCAGATCTGTAACAATAATTGAAAAGGCAAATACAAGAAAGAAAAACTTGAACTGGAATAGGCAAACTATTAGAATGGCAGATTGCTAATTACTTACAGCTCTTTATCGATGATACTTTCAAGAATCATTACCCATTCTCCTTTGTTTCATTAGTTTCATTACAGCTTATCTCAAAGCAACATGTTTATAGTTGTTGTTCATTGTCCTGAAATCTCACCCCTTTCAAGGCACTTAAGTAGTTTCCACAAAGCCCTGGAATGAAGGGGATATTAACCAGACAGACATCAATGAAGGATGGGAAAGTTTTGTGGTTAGAAAAAATACATTTTTTAAAAAAAGAATCCATTGTATTTATACACCATCTTAGCAAATTCTGCAGGTTCACAATACCTGTTGTCATAGGAACTACATTATCCAGGTAAATTGCAGAGCATGTTGAGAAAGGTTTGTTACCTATCCCCTGTTCATTCAAGAAGAGAAAATGTCAGAGAGCTGGAAAGGGGAACAGAAATGAGGAGAAGAGCTATCATATGTGGCATCAGCCCAGAAAAGACGGTGTAATCAGTATCACATGCACTAAACAATTTCACCATTGGAAACAAAGCAAGTAAGACTTTGTTGTTTTCATTTCATTACATAGGAAGGTATTTTAATGACGTGTGCATTATAATTTCATTCAGAATACTTTAATTGAACAGTTTGTGTCAATAATAAAATAAGATAATAATTCCATAGCAAAGGAGTGTGAGTTTTACAGTGATTTTATATTGGTTTATATATACAGTGATTTAAACATTAGGAAAATTATTTTTCCCAATTCAGATTGAGAGGTTTTGTAATAAGAAATCATAGAGTCTGAATTTAAACCCCTGTGCAGTTTTCCTAGATGGTGCAGGAAACCACTCCACACATGATATTTATGGTATGGTATGGTTTTATAATAATATTTATGTAATTTATTTAAGAATTTATTGTGATAATAAAATCTATATAAACAAACAAATAAATAAACAAACAAATAAATAAATAAATAAATAAATAAATAAATATGTACAAGGAAAAAGAAACAGGAAACCAGAAGAGAAATGTAAGAATATAATAAAGAGGGGGAAAAATAAAGAACTGATTTTTAACATTCATCACAAATACAGGTACTCTTTAAGTTACAACAGTTTGTTTAATGACTGTTCAAAGTTACAGCAGCACTGAAAAAAGTGACATGAAAATTTTTCACACTTATGACTATTGTAGCATGGTCATCTGATCAAAATTCAGATGCTTGGCAACTGACTCATATTTATGACACTTCCCAGGGTTATGTGATCTTTTGTGACCTTTTGACAAGCAAAGTCAATGGGGAAGCCAGATTCATTTAACAACCATGTTACTAATTTAACTGCAGTGATTCACTTAACAACCATGGCAAGAAAGGTCATAAAATGGGGCAAAATTCATTTAACAGATATCTCACTTTGCAACAGAAATTTTAGGTTCAATTATAATCATAACTCAAGGACTACCTGTATATACAAATTTAGAAATTTTTCACATTCTCTAAAGTTATACATTTATCTCTTCATCCTATAGCCCATTTGCTATCTATAAACAAATACATAAAATATCATCTTTTTGGCCTTGGTATTATCAGAAAGTCCATAAAGGGTTGCCAGAAATGAGAACTTATCTTGATTCAACCTACTTTATATTTCTTCCTTTTGCTTCCAATACTCTTAATTTGTGGTTTACTCAAATATGGTTGTAGGATAACAAAAATTAAAAAAAGGAATAAAGGTCACACTCTTCCTTTAATGTTCATGTTTCCCTTTTAAATTTTAAAACCTTAGCTTTTATTTATTTCTTCTCTTTTGAAGATTTAGTAAAACATCCTTCTCTGAAACATTCTCTTGACCATCAATTGTAAATCCATTTTTGCTGCCATCCAATCTTGGCAGATAAAATCTGACATTTCAATAAGTGATATTGTTGACATTGTGGCAAGTATTTTCTGATTCACTTCTTTAAAAGACTCCTTCACTATTTTTATTGTCATAATATTGCCATATTGTCAAATGTCATTTTGGTTTTTGCTGTTTAGTTTGTATTTTTTAAAAATTCTTAAGCCTATCATTAAAAAAATATTTTATTCATTCAGGATTGAATACAGACTCACTTGGCATTTTCAGATTTGTTTTTCTGAAGTTGTCTAATAGTGTAGAAGTTCTTAATGAATAATTTCTGAAATTGATTAGGAAATGGTGTCCCTCGATTGCTTACAAACAAGATGACTAACTTTGTTGTCTCTCAATGTGCAAGCTGACAGAAAATTGCTGTCCTTGGTGGTCTCTTCAAAAGGAGCAGACATCTGGAATACATGTATAATCTCCTATCTTCTCCTGACATGGGCAGGTTCCAAGGAAACAGTCTACATGTTGGTTGCTTAGTCTTTGTTGCAGTCATTGACTCAACTTTTGCAGAACCATATTGGGCTAGACAAAATTTAGAAAGAACTCTTGATGAAATCGGGCTTTTGGCTGGCAATCATGAGACATTGGATTTGGACAAATCTATTTCAGTTTCATATAAGACCAAACTAAAGGACATTCTGTCTTGTTTTGTGGATAGCGAATGAACTCTTGGGAAAAACTAGCTTTTCTTATAGAAAGTTTAGGGGAGTGACATTATTATAGGAACAAAGTGTGTAATAATAACTGTGCTTTCTAAAACATATTTGTAGGAAGATACAAAGAAATGAGAATTCCAACATCAGCCAATTGTCTTCATGTCTAAGGTGGATCTAAAACTCAACAGCTTCCCATTTTCTAGACTAATGCCTAAACTGTTACACCTGTTTCCAATTTTTATGTATGGTTCAATCTAATTCTCTTGCATGCTGAGTTTAATTCCTTGTGTTAATTCAGAAGGAAAAAACATTGGTGATTATTTGCTTATTTATTTCTTTTAGGAATTTTTGTTTTAAGAAAGCCGATCTTGCAGGATAGATTTTGATCAAATGGAGGTCTTCTACTCTGATAAACAGCAGCCATTCAGAAGTTTCAAACAATTCACAAGTTTGGACAGGAAAGATATGGTCTTCCAGTAATTTCATTCCAAAATAAGATCTCATAAATGGTCCTGATGGATTCAGTGGAGTTAACAGAAGGTAAAGCTCCTGTCACACAGCACCAACGGATGGAAAGAGGATGTAAAATGGAGAGAAACACTTGCCAACCGTTGGTTAACACGATGCATCCCGTTCTGTTACTCACTGCGCTCGTTGTTGCATACTATCTATCCGTTCCAGCAATCGTCAACTGACCATTTCATCCGCTCAAAAAGTTTTTGAGGCTGCACAAAACTTTTTGAGTGGAAAATGTATCCAACGTGTCCGTTTATACATCCGCTATGCATTATGGGGCACCATCTGTTATACGTCCGTAGTCATCTGTTACACATCCGCTATATCCGCTAGCATCCGCTGCGCATCTGCGCAAACTCGCATCCGCCTCCAGGCGGAAAATGGACACAGGGAGGAAGTGAAACGCGACGCAGAATGGACACGGAGCATTAGTTAGCACGGACGTTAGAAAGGATAAAGCAGATGCAGCTCACATAAAAAAACATTAAAATGGAACAAACAGTTCGCTTATAGGGGATGTATCTCAAGATATTTGGATATTCTGCAGGATGCCTAGAGGATTGCAAAATGGACACCCTATCGGAAAACGCTATATTTCCTATAAAAAGGGGGGAGAATACCTGGACTCCACTTTCAGACCAAGCAGCCCTGCCTATGCAGACCTCTTCAGCCTTCTCTGACTCTTCTCTTCTACAGCATCCAGTCATCTCCCCATGGATCATCACACACCTCCTTTTGGTAGCCACCATCATTCCACAACAGTGCGAAAAAGCCATGCGATAGGCTCTTTCACTCTTTCTACACAAAGAAAAGGAGGCGTCCACGAGTGTTCTGGGTTCAGAAGAATGGATGCACAAGAAGAGCCGCAGTACGGAGTGTATACAAAGCTGATGGTGAGGGCTGAGGAACGGAAGACACTTGTGCATTGCAGAAACTTCATGAGATGCCGCCAGCCAGTTTGACAAAGTTGTGGGAGTGGGCTTTGGAGACGCTCCAGGTTGACCAAAGGGCAAACACCAATTGCGGCCCAGCCTGGAATCCTGGGCTGAAGGTGCACTTACTCTGCGCCATCCTGGCCTCAGGGACACGTACCAGGAGCAAGAGTATGGCTGGAGGGCTGCCACACAACACCATCAGCCTTTGCGTCAGAGAAGTGGTTGCAGCCCATCATCGGAAGGAATACCTGGAGGAGCTCCTTTCCAGTGCCCTCCACTGAAGAAGGCTGGAAGAAAGTTGCAAGCAGTGGTATCAGAAGCTGAACTCCCCCCACACCGGTTGGAGCATAGATGGGAAGCACGTGGCCTGCAAAGCTCCAGCCAACTTAGGGTCCAACTTATCACAACTACAAGGGCTCTTTCAGGCATCATCTCTTTTGCCATGGTCGATGCTGACTACAAGTTCATGTACATCAATTGCTTCAGGCTAATGGGCTCATCTTCAGATGCCAGGTATACCATGCAGTCACCTCAAAGGAGGGGCTGGGACGCACCTCAATCATGGGCTTCCCAGATCCCAGACCCCTGCCCAACGACACACAAGATAATGCCCTACTTCATTTTGGGGGATGACGCCTTCTCCCATTCAGAACCTACCTCATGAAGTCCTACTACCTTTCCAGATGCCTCACCCGTGAAGAGAGGGATGCTTCAACTACAGGTGTCACGGCAAAGGCGGGTTGTGCGAGAACACCTTGCATCCTGGGCCAACAGGTCCAGGGTTACTTCTCACCACCATGCAGCATCGTCCAGAGACCGTGAAGGAACATCTGTGGAAGCCTTGCCTGCATCCTGCACCATCTCATGCGCACCCGCTACCGCAGTGTTTGCAGAACAGGGTCATGGACTCGCCAACAAGGCAATGGGGACATGGAGCCTGTGAATGGGATTGCAAGGATGAAACCTGAATAGACACTGGGATGTGCAAGGCCCCAACAGAGCCTACGGGAAGGGAAGAAGCAGTGCGAACTCCTGAAACTGGTGCAACCTCCCCACCTGGAGCAGATGGAGTGGCTAAGACAGGATGGTAAGATCCTTAATGGGATGCTTCTTGAGCCTGTCTCATGCACAGACTGGTGAGATTATGCCATGTATGATTGAGTGGCCCTACAATGAACGAAGGGCATTTAAGAAAAGAGTTGTGTTTTAATGTTGACAATGTCGTTGATGGAATCGAATTATCATTGTTAGTTGATTAAAAAGCGGCCATAGGTGTGGCAGCTGGGAGGTGGACCATACAAGTCCCACTATGCTTCATGGGAGGTTTATCGTTCCCTCAGCTATTACCATTTCCACAGGTTTTCTAAAAACCCATTCCCACAGCCCATTACCATCCACATCAGAGTACCCTGCACCATCTCGCAACTGCTATCCTTACCCATCCCAGCCACAAGCGACTGCAAAGGCTTAAACCATTTCTAAATAGTTATCACCATAAACTTTTTGACTAAAAGAACCTGAACAAGTGTGTGAAGCAAAGATAAACATTTATTTATAACAAACTGTAAAAGCAAAATGACCCGCAAGTAAAGTGTCCCAAGCAAAGATAAAGTCAACAGGGTCGAACCCAGGTCTCTGGCACTTTTTCAGTCACTCTGAGGCTGCCCATATTCCTCAGGGGTGAAGGTCCTGGTGCTGTGGAGGTGGCTGCTGCTGTAGTTTGCTAATCTGAGGCAGCCATTGGGTGCCTGGCCCAAGAGGCAACAGGGGTATGTGTTGTGGATGGAAGCCTGTCAGGGAGCTGTTCAGTCCTGTGATGTTGAAGACCCCTTCCTCCATGAAATGGACGGTGTCATCCCAAGACCGATGGGAAGAGATGTTTTCTAGAGGCCGGCATTGGCTGTGAGGGTGGAGGAAGGAGTGGTGGTAGTGCGGCTGTCTGGCCTGCAGCTGAGCGATGGTGAGGCGTGGGTGGCACTATTTGGAGTGGGTGGCAATCCTGGTGGCTATGAGTCGGCATCCGTGGCATCGGTGGCATCGATGGCGTTCGATGAACCTGTGGCTGGACTGGGAAGGGCTGCCGCTGTCTGCTGGAACTCCTGGTAGCCGTCGCCTTGGTAGGTGAGGGGGCAGCTGAAATCTGCGTGGAAGGGCTGTGACATCGCCTGGGGTGGAGGAGCAGACCTGGGTGGGGTCGAAGCAGTTCAGCTGCGGCCTGGAGGAGGTTGTGCAGAAGACCAGTGATCTTGTCCTTTATCACCTGGTACTGTTGATTCAGACATGTCCATGAGGGTCTGGTTGACGTAGGTGAGGAATGGGCTTTGGTTTGAGGATGGTATGTCGGTGATGTACCAGCTCTGAGAGAGGAAGATCTACGCTGCTTTTGATGGTGTCCTGATCTCCAGCAGGACACTGTGGTTCTGCCCCTCGCGGTCTGGCTCTCTGCCTGCTTTCTGTCGAGATGGAGATGATGGGGGTCGATGTGGGTTTGTCTCTGCGTGGAAGTGCCCTCTCCTTTTGCTCCCACTGCATCAGGGGTCCTCCACCGTGCTCCACCACAGGCAGTGCAGGCTGTCGGGGGGTCTCATTTTGTGGGACGCTCCACCAATACCTGCCTGGACACAGAGCTGACTCTTGCCAGAAGAGGACTGGCTCTCTGTGGGCTGCCTGAGAGAGCAGGGTTGTCAGAGGGGCTGCTCCTCTGGTGGCAGATCTCACCCTCCCAGAAGCTGCACGTTGGCCATCACGTAGGTCTCCCCGGTCAGCTGAGCTTGATCGCGCCTGGCCAGACTTCTTTTCAGGTGCAGAGCTTCCCATACCAGGTTGTGCATGCCCCAGTGAACGCTTTGCATCTGCTAGCCATCTGCTAGGCATCCCGCTAGCTTCCGTGTGCAGTCCGCTTCATCACTGGGGCATCCGCTCTGCTCATCCGTTCCTTCTGTTGCGCATGCCGCTTTGCGTGCTGTCGCTCCAGAAGCCCTCGCGTATGTGCCATCCGCTTCCATACTGCTAGCTTCCATGGAGCATCCCGCTTTACATCCTCGCTAGATCCTCGTCCCGTCCCGTTCCTTTTCCATTATTGTCCGTCTTCTTGTTATGGCAAATTTGGGGCACTTTTAAAGCGGATAACAACGGATGGAAAATTTTCTCGTCCACTGTGTCCTTTTTACATACGTTTTGCATCCGTCGGCCTATGTAACAGGCCCTTAATTAATTTAAAACTGAAATTGATTCCATTGAGTTAATGATCCTAAACCAACCACCCTGTGTCGCTACTGGGATTTCACAATGTATAGTTTGGAAAAATCAATGACAATCCATTGATTAAACACTTGGATGGAAAAAGAGAACCGAAAGAACTAGCTCTGACATATATACAGTCACACACATGCAGAGACACAAATAAACTCTAACAAGTTTCCAGCTCCAATGCACCCATCAGGGCTCATTTCTGATATTTCAAATGGAATTATAGGTAGTCCTCAAATTATGACCACAATAGAGTCCAAAATTTTTGCTGCTAAGTGATAATTTTGTTAACAGAGTTTTGCCATTTTACAACTTTTCTTGCCACATTGGTTAAGTGAATCAATGCAATTGTTAAATGAGTAACACAGCTGTTAAGTGAGTCTGGTTTCCCCACTGACTTTGTTTGTGAAACGGTGATCACATGACACCAGGACACTGCAACCATCATAAATGTGAACCAGCTGATAAGCCTCTGAATGTAAATCACGTGACCATGAGGATGCTGCAACGCTCATAAGTATGAAAAATGTTCATAAATCATTTTTTTCAGTGTCATTGAAACTTTGAACAGTAACTAAGTAAACTGTTGTAAGTCAAAAAACTACCTGTACACATATTCTGAATATTCATACCTGTACACATATTCTGAATATTCATTGTAGAAGGTGTGTGTGAGAGAGATATGGTGAATCATATAAAAACAGAAACATTGCAAAAAGCCAAAATCACATGACTATGTCTGATTTACTTTGGTCATGTCATGCATGCAAATTCATTTGAGAAGCACTAGGAATGGTTTGTAGATCAAGAAGAAAGGGCAAACAAAGAACACACTGGTTTAATATCATCAAAGCTGAAATGAAGTAGAACATCCAACAACCAAAAGAAACTTACTTGACAGGGTAGCATGGAGAGCATTTGTCTATAAAGTCACCAATAATTGTCCATGACTGAAGGATTAAAACTTACTATTGGAGAAGGACAATCATGCAGTTGTAGAAGTCACATTTTTCATTCAAATACACTCACTCACTGATATCTCCAGAAGGTACAAGATATATTCTTCTGGGAGACCTTCTGCCAATCTATGTACACAGTATTGGATAGTTCAGTAACAGCAACATGAGACAATGGCATAAAACTGCCATTCTACAGTTGATTTTTGTGATACATGAACATACTCACACTTTCATTTTCAGCTTAAGCAAAAAGCCAGTTAAAGGACAATCCAATCCAAAGTTTCTTGTCATATTCTCATATATTTGCTTTGTAAAATCCTTTTGAGTTAATACAATTGAATAATTTGCTGCTGACCCTATTTCATGAAGCTTCTATTCCCTCTCAAATTTCTGTTTATATAATCATGAACTTTTTTCCCTTTGTATTTGATAAATGTTCCAGTCAACATTAAGTCAGTAAGAGGTGAGGAAAAAAGAAGAAAATAATTTTGGGGGGAAAATATAAAGAATCTAATCAATTATGTAGAGTAGTTTATGAACAAATAACAGGTGCTAAGAAAGAAGGCAGTGATGTTTCATCACTTAATGAGGTGGTTACTTAGGAAACCAAAGATTGAAATGACCTTATACCTGTTTAAATTGACAAAATTATGTCGAATGGCAATTTATGAAAATCAGGAAAGGGATTGTTATGGCCATTGTTTATCAAATGACCTCTCCCTGTTCCATTATTTAATAGGTGGAGTTTTTTTTAGAAAGCAAGTATTTGTTACCGAAATCACTCTCTTCATATTCTTAGTCCTTTATACAACCAAATGATGAAATTAAAAACAAGTAGTTGACATATCCTAGTGATTAATCACCATTTTTAAAAGCTCCTGTGCAGAAAGTTAATCAGCAGCTGAACTTCTCACATCCAGCAGCAGGAGAAAAGTTGATTCCAGCCAACATCCAGATGGTATCAGTAGGACATCATTCTGACTTCTGGCAAAGAATTCATTAATCCTCTAGTGGCTGTTGGACTTCCAGCTAAGATAATTCAATATAGGTGTTATTTTTTTTAAATCAACAGTATGTTCTTATTTTAAAAAAATATATAGCAAATACTTCTCATTAATTTAAAAACATATGAAATGCTGCTTTCAAATAATACAGTAGTAACAAAAATGAAGTAAGACACTAAAGAATAAGGGAGAAAGGTGTTTGTACTTATCCAAAGAAGCATCCTTGCTTATACTGTTTTGCTGAAGTTCCTTTTTATAGAAGGAACTGATGTTCCTTTCCAAGCCTTTCCAACTCAGAAAGCTCAAACTGCCCAAGGAGCTGCTGATAACAGTTCTACAGAGAAATTATTGAGTCTATCATCTGCACCTCTATAATTGTCTGATTTGGTTCTGCAACCCAACAGGACAGACACAGACTTCAGAAGATAATTAAGACTGGAGAAAAAATAATTACTACCAACCTGCCTTCAGTCCAGGACCTGTATACTGCACAAGTCAAAAAGAGGGCTGTGAAAATATTTACAGACCCCTCACATCCCAGACATTCAACTCCTACCCTCAAAAACATGCTATAGAGCATTGCACAAGAACCGTTTTTCAAGATACAAGAACCGTTTTTCCCAAATGCCATCACTTTGCTCAACAAATAATTCCCACAACACTGTCCAACTAATTAATAAGTCTGCATTACTACTACTATCAATCTTCTCATCACTCCTTATCACCCATCCCCTCTCACTTGTGACTGTATGACTGTAACTTTGTCACTTGTATCCTTACGATTTNCTCTCACTTGTGACTGTATGACTGTAACTTTGTCACTTGTATCCTTACGATTTATATTGACTGTTTCCTAGTATGATTTGACTGGTTATTGTTCCCTATGGCTATTATTGTGTTTTACCTTATGATTTGTGACTCTTGATAAATGTATCTTTTCTTTTATGTACACTAAGAGCATTTTCATCAAGACAAATTGCTTGTGTGTCCAATCAGACTTGGCCAATAACAAATTCTATTCTATTCTGTTCTATTTTGTTCTATTCTATTCAGATTCTCAGTCATCTTGGTCCTGGTTGTTCCAGAGGTGCTTTTTCAAAATGCAACTGGATTTTTTTGAAGATTTTCATCCTTCATCCAAGAAGCTTCTTTAGTTCTGAAGAAGAAACTGAAGAAGCTTCTTGGATGAGAAGCTAAATATCTTCAGGCAAAAACAAGAAAGTGCAGTTTCCTTTTGGGGAAACAAAACACCTTTGTAATTTCCAGGCCTTTGGAAATATCCCAGCTATAGGGCCAGGGAAAATGTTTCACAATTAAATACAGAAATTGTCCTTATAATAATTGTGCACCATCCTGAATAGTTACATAAAAATATGACCCTCTCTAAATGCATTTTTTTTAGGAAGACAGAGCTATTGGTTTCAGTAATCAGCTATTGGTTTACCTCACACCATTCCTAAGAGATCTGTAAGGGGCATGCATAAGTGCACAATCATGTCTACTATCCCTGTCCTTTTGTCCCCATTTATTCATACCTATTTCCTGTATTCTTACTTATGTTTACACTTATACCTATTATCTTGTAAGTGATTGTCAAATCAAATAAATAAATCACATAAAATAAATTACCTGAACCTAGAAATGATGTGACCTAAACAGGAAAAGCATCCAGTAGCTGCACAACTCTTCTCTTCTGCTGTGACTCCACATTGAGAAGAACACATTTATGATATATTCATCCTATGCTTTGCTACCATCCTTTGCTTGGTCTTTAGAGATACTGACTGCTGATCATATCTCTTGCCTCCAGACTTCCTTCTTATCCATCAGTAACAGTAGTCATGGAAATGCAGTTCATGAGAATAACATGGAGCAAAAGAGGGTTGGATATAAAGGGCTATGTCAAAGGTGCACATCAGTTGTGATATGCAGGGTTCAATGTGCAGATTTGCTAGGTGTTCTTTTGTCATTGTCTAGCTTTCTACATAAAGCTAATTTGCAAAAGGAAGAATCCATACAAAAGTAAGGTTATTCTTTTTTACAAATCAGTTGTACGGAGGAAGGGAGAATAATACACTATGATAATCTGCTGACAATAATCCTTTTTATCATTGTTAAAAGTCAGAAGGATTAAAACCCTAGGTGCTAAAGTTTTGCTGATCTTGCTTTCCCCAGCATTGTGATAACATTGAATCATTGTTCCTTGATTAGAATAATAATAGTGCTGACAGCCCTTTACTTATAGTGATAAAATTATCCTGTCATATTTGTAAAGAAAATTGCTGTTTTATTTGCATATCACCTCATGATTACCTAACGATACAAAAGAGTCCTGACTGAATTGTTTGGAAGAACATCATGTTCTTGACAGTAAGAGTTGGACTCAATGTCCTGCTGGTAGAACTGGTCTTCAATGGATCATTATAAGTGATGTATTTACATTATTTTTCTTTTAATGACCCTGTAATCCCTTGCAACAAGGTGGTGTCAGGGCAACTGAATGGAGCTGAGAGTTTACTGACTGGATGCCTTTCCTGATAGCCTATGCAGAAACAGAAATATGTGCTACTACCTAGGATCAAACTCACAGCTTCCTGACTGTGAGGCAAGAGCACGCAACTCTATATGTGATATATTTACATTATTTGATAATATCATTATAAACTTCATTTATTTATTTATTTATTTATTTATTTATTTATTTATTTATTTATTTATTTATTTATTTACTTACTTACTTACTTACTTACTTACTTACTTACCTACCTACTTATTTATTTATTTAATGCTGCCTTAATTAGCTGATAAGTAACTCAAGGCAGCAAGGACACCTAATACTCTTTCCTCCTCCTATTTTCCTCATAACAACCCTGTTCAGTGGTTTGGGTTCAGAGAGAGAGATTGGTTAAAAGACACCCAGTTGGCTTTTATTCCTAAGGTGGGACTAGAACTCATAGTCACCTAGTTTCTAATCAGAAAACCTTAACCACTAAACCAGGGGCATCAAACTCAAGGCCTGTGAACCAGAATCCGGCCCGCAATGTGGTCAGATCTGGCCTGCAGGTTTGTCCTGGTCTACCCAATGCAAGAAAAGTTCAGGTCAACATAGCTTCAGCCTAGTTTATCCAGTGTGAAGAGAAAAGATCAGGCCAGCCTGGCTTCAGCTTGATCTACCCAATGCAAAAGAGAAAAGATTGGGCCGGTGTGGCTTTTGCCTGGTCTAGCCAATGCAAAGAGGAAACATGCCAGCAGTTTGGGAGTGGTGTCAAACTAGCCATGGCTGCTGCTCAGTCAGCCATTCCTGCCCAGCCCCCCCATGACAGCCCTGATTCAGTCCTCAATGAAATTGAGTTTGACACTCTTGCACTAAACCAAACTAGTTCTCATTCACAGGCAAGACCCAATTCTTTAAATTCCTAGTGCTTTCAAATAACTTTTTGCAATCATATTGCATATTTCACAGCTTTAATGCTTTCCCTGATGTTTCCACTTGACTCACTTTCTCTTTCCCTGATGTTTCCACTTGACTCACTTTCTGGATAGCTAGCATATTCCTTCACTTGTCCAAAAGACCTGCTCTGGTCCTTTTGATTACCTGTCTTATCTGGCCTAAACTTGATGTGCCTTTTTCTAAGCATCCTAGTACTTAGGGGAAAACCTTAGAATCACAAAGTACATGTTTATCTTTTTTGAAATTAAAATCTATTATTGAGTACATACTGTTATTGCATACTCCTGTAGTCTATTCAGCAATAACATTCTTAGACTGAAATGATTGGACAACACCAGCCTCTGTTGAAAATAACAACATTCAGTTATTAGAGAATATTTTGGAATGTAGATTTCTCATTCCTTAATTTGCATTATGGACACTTCTGATTCTTCTTTTCTTTTGTAGATAAAGTTTTTAATTTTTAAATGCAAACATACACATACAAAAACATAAAGACATAAAATCCTCTTCCATTTTATAAACATACAGTGTGTCAGTTGGTTATGTATCTTTTGTGCTATACTTTTGTAGTCATTTACTCACAATTTATATCAATTTCCACATTGTCAAACTAACATATGCTTATATATTTATCAGTTATTCATTATCCATGACTAAACTATATTCCATCATTTTATAAGAGATGTTCCACATTTTATCTTAAAATTTATGTTATACTGTCAACCAGTGGTTATATATATCTGTATCATGTTTTATATCAATCTATTAGATTTCTATCACAAAATTATCTAGTCTATTATATTACCATGC
>BHFT01043598.1:0-12057 GCA_004320025.1 Laticauda laticaudata | reverse complement strand
TCCGATTTGCGAAAAACGCCTATTGCATCCGTTGTGGATTATCTCATTGCATACGTCTGTAATTCATACCTTGCTTCTAATTCCGTTGAGCAATCCAGCATCGCAGCTTGCAAATATATCATACCATCTGCAAGAAGTATTTTTTGAAGCTGCCCCAGCAAAAACTTTGTGAAATAGATGAATACTTTCACACCGCTAGTGTTACCAATGCTGACAATCCGCCGACACTATACGGGCAAACCAAAAGTTTCCTATGTCCGCTTAGTCATGCCGCCTTAAACGTTCTGCTGGTATATCCTCTCTGTATTTCCCTCTGGGCAAATCCCCTACCAAAACTTTCACATCTTTGCTGTGGGCAAGCTGAAACAAAACGTTAAAGAAGCTGAGGAAGAAACAAAAAGGGTACACGGAATGTGGTCTTACCACAGCAGTTAGTAGCCACGGAAAATAGCAAAAGGATGGATAAGCGGTATTGACATCCTTGTTAATATAAAGGATTAAAAAAAAACGGAGACAAAACGTTAGTTGTAATTTCTGGGATTGTATTCTCCGGATAATTAGGAGATTGCTCTTTCGCAGGTATCTGTCTAGTGAGTATTGTAGCAAAGGAACACGTAGTTGCGGACCGAAAACTCTGATACTTTCTCGCTGGATAAAAGGGGAAGGGAAATACACCTTGGAATCTCAGTAATGCGAGTCCAGCAGCTTGTGGATTATTGTACAAGGGACTCTCTTCAACCCTTAGGATCTTGCCGTCTTCAAACATTGCATCAGACTAGTTTCTTTTCACCACTTGGACTGCAATTGACACGAAGTCCCATATGCATGGCTATGCTTTCTTTTTTTGCCTCATCTCAATCACCAAAAACCTAAAACCTGGTTTCAGACTGTTTCAATAGCTTTTTATTTTTGACAAGAAGTTTAGCAAGCAAGAAGACGTCCAAAGAAGGCTTTGTGTGGGTCTGAGTCGCATTGGTATCATTGGGAGATGATGGGAGTTTGGGACTAGAATATTTTTGGGGGGCGGAAAACGGGAGGGGGAACCTAGTATGAATTGGTGGAAAGCACTTGAGGAATTGAAAGACCCTTGTGCATTCCATCACTTGATGGAGGATGGCCACCAGCCATGGGTTATGGATTGAACTTGCTCTTTAGACGGGTCTGAGATCCACAAGCGTTTTGAACCAAGCCCATAAGCAACCAAAAGCTTCCTGTCCCCAACGCTGCCCGGACCCTTGGACTGCGAAAGTTACGCGCATTGACTCGCTGCGGCAACCTGGCCTCCTGTAACAAATCACAATTACAGACAAAACAATGCAGTTATGCGTGCAGAGGCGATCTGCCCACCCAACAAACAGCATCAGCAACAAGAGGTCAGCCAGAAGTTTGCGTGCAGGCCAATCATCGAAAGAATACACCTGGGACGGAATTTTACCTTCAAGATGCCCCAACCACTGAATCAAGGGCTGGAGGCAAAAACTTCACAGCAAGAGGTTGGCTATTCATGATGGTGGCAAACTTTCCCCACACCGTTGGAATGCAGCGATAGATGGTAACAAGGGCCATGTGGCCTGCAAAGCTCCGAAGCCCAAACTTCGCAGGGGGTACCACTTATTATCCTTAATGATCAAGGGCCTCCATTCAGTATCATCCTCCTCTATAGCCATGGTTTTAGATGCTGACTTACTAAGTTCATTGGTACATCGATCAGCCTCTCAGGCAACGGCGGTCTTCAAGCTTCAGAATGGCCAGGCTATACTAATGTGGCTTAGTTGAACCTCAAGGGATGGGCTGCGAAACGCAAAACCTCATCATAGGTTTTCCAGCATCCCAGACTCCGCCTATACCCCAAACTTGGACCCAATCCACAAGGATTGTTGCCCCTTACTCTTTCCATCGGTGGGGGATTGGCGGCGGGGAAAAAACGCCCTTCTCCCTCGAGGAACCTTTTACCACAATTGAAGCCGCATCTCTCTCTTTCCAACGGATGGCAAGCTTTTTTTAATGTTTTACATCCTCTTTGCATCCATAAGTGCAGTGGGACCAGGCCTTAAGCTTGTTCATACTTCGAAAATGATTTAAAAGAAGTGCTGAATGGAATTGATGAAAATTGTCCTTTTATTATTTATTTATATTCCTTTAATGTGCCATTTATTTCATTTTTTTCAGGCTTACATTTTCAAAAAAGGCTGTAATGCTTGAATGATTTGCAATGACTTGTATACATGTACATATGAGGTCTAAAACACTTCATCTGAATCATTTTTGAAGTCTGTATTGCTCTGCTACAAATGTGGAAATATTCATAAGTAAAGTTAGGACTGTTTTTGTTGGCATACTCTTTTGTTCTCATACTAGGGATCAGTTTGTGTTTTAGTCTCTGTCTTCGAAGAAACTTCATCAGAATCCACAGTTTATTGCTCCTTCCTAAATAACTACCCTCCCAATAATCAAAATAAATTATTTCAATTAACTTTAGCAGAAGTCCACAAAGAACAATATTGAATAGAACTAACTGAGTAGTTAAACCATTCTTGGCC
This sequence comes from Laticauda laticaudata, assembly GCA_004320025.1. Lineage (NCBI taxonomy): Eukaryota > Metazoa > Chordata > Lepidosauria > Squamata > Elapidae > Laticauda > Laticauda laticaudata. The sequence continues at coordinate 9,517 of BHFT01043598.1, read as the reverse complement.
TGGTTCCCCTTATGGCAGCAAGCATAAAAATGTTTTCATATTCAGGGGAACAATATTTATATTTTAATGAAGTAACTATAAACATCTAGTGCAGCAGCTGTCAGCACATTTGTGATAGATCATTCTGGCCATTCAATGTCCAATGATGGGCACCCTGAGAGGATTTGGCTCCCAGGATGGGGAAATGTTTTGTTAGTAATTCCAACTGTGATCTAAATATTTTTGGTAGAACAATTTACTCTAGCATTCCCTCCATACTAGGAACTGCCTGCTCTGAATATTGCAAAGCCAATTTATATAATAAGCCACAGCTGTTACTAAATCATCATTACAACAGTATTCAAAGCAATATTCTCCAATTCAGGTAGACAATCAAAATCTTCTTAAATTTAATTCATAGACTGGTGGGCTTAAAAAGTTAAAACAATCTGTTTTCTTTCTTTAAAAAAAAATAAACTCAACAGACTTAAAGGGAGATGTCAACATGCACCAATTAATTCTGACTCAAAGCAGTTGCCTTCATTCATTAAAAAGAACCATTTGAGATATAACCAGATTTATTTATTGTCTTTATGTCTATGAAGGCCAATCTTTCTTCAGGAGAGATTCATCTGTGAAAGCTGAGATTGGATCAGACAACCTAAATCTCAATACCTATTAAGTCTTGTGTGTGTATGTATTCATATCATCTGTCACTCTTTTTCAATTGATTGAGGTGTTCAGTGCCTTATTTTAATATGTCATCAGTTTTTAATTCCTGCTTATTTATATTCACATTATTTAAAAAACTGGAAATTACGCAGATCTCTCTGGATCATTGAATGTTTGCTTATCATCTAGCAAGTATATAAAATACACATCTGTTTTCTTTGGTCTTTTTATATCATAGAACAAAGAGATCTGCTTTTTCTCTTCCTCTTCTGAACTGTTTTAATAAAACTACCAGGAATTTAAATTTATGAAACAGGTCACAATCACATTGCAATTCTCCATTTATGTCCTTTAGTTATTCACTAAAGTGTTTCTGAAAGTTCTAGAGATGTTCTGGTTCAGCTCTTGGGTAATTTACCTGGATAAGAAGACTTTGGGGGAGTCTTTTGGAGAAGCCCAGAAGTAAACACCCTCTGCAATGGAAAAATCCTTAAATCCTTGAGCTTATTTTTAAAAATAAATAAATAAGGTACCTATAAACTACAGGTAGACCTCTCCTAATATCTGCCTTTTGACAACTGAAGTAACACTGTGATTGGTCTTTGCATTTACGAACTGTCTAGCATCCTTGAAGTCATGTGATCTAGATTCATGCAGTTTGCAACTGGTGGGTATTTACGACTATCAGAGAAACCCATGGTCACATGACCACCACTTACAGGCTTCAAGGCGGGATTCCGACAAGCAGAGTCAATGGAACAGCTGGAGGTAGAATTGTAAGTCACTTCATATGATTTCTTGCTTAATGAAAATGTTGCTCAGCAACAGAGTTGCTTGTCTGAGTTGTGACTGTGAAGCAAGGACTACCTGAGAAGCCCAGTTTGTTTCAAAATCATGTCAGTTTGATAACAATAGTTTCAAATCAAATGAAAGAGAGGACAATAATAAATTATAGCAGTGCAAAAGAATGAATGAAACTTGATAAGCCAGTTCCCTGTTATAGTTGCTTTTTTTTTTTTTAGCACTATTAAGGTTTATAAACAAGCACCAACCACTGCCTATTTTACTTTACATTTTCATCCAGAAATGTAGGCATATTCATTAGCAATTGTTACTGAGAGATTTTATGAATGTATTGAAATATACACCATAATTATTAAAAATATAAAAATTATATTTGCTCAGTCAGCAAAATATGAATTGTTTCAGCACCCACTTGTGTTTGTCATTGCTTCATATTTTCATTCTTAAAAACATACCAAAACTTCCAGCAAATGCATCAGTTGATTTTCCCATTTCTGTTTGATCTAGGTCACATACCATTGTCTCTAGGATTTTTCTTAAATCTAGTTCAGTATAAGCAGCAATCAAAATATTTGAAGTTAATGACTAAGAATATTTCATTCTTAAGATTCAAATCTTGATGAAACCTTCTCAAGAAGGAACAGGCAATTATGACTCCCTTATGACCTGTGAATTTTAACTCCCAGAATTCCTGGGAGTTCATGTCAGCAGATCATAAGGGAGACATAATTGCCCACCCCTATTCTGAAGGAAAGGAAAATTCTTCCCTTCCCAAAAACTAGCCAAAACAGACATTGTTTCTGCAAGCATTTGACATTCAGGTTAATGTAATCAAGGACATATATGATGTATTGTTTTTTTTGTAATAATATATGGATTTTAGCCTCCTGTTTTATTGACTTGACAGAATCCAATTGGATTAGAGACATGAAGGTATAAATATTGTAAAATAAATAAATCGTTGGAGTTCTCTTTCCATTCTTGTTCTCAGACATTCCATTTTTCCTCAGCTATTTCAATGTGTTTCTGAGCAGGGTCAATCAAGAGGGCATACAATTTGGATTTACATGATTGTTCATAAATTTTACAAATTGAATGGGTTGTGGTAGTAAAATTTGGTGATTCCCTTTGTGTGATATGTTTTTTTTTTCAGAATTACTAAGACAAAGTCACAGATCATTGCAAACTAATCTGATTTCCTGATAAGTCCAAATACCACAAGGATCAATCAGAAATCTCATGAGCCTCTAGTTTGACTTAAGAGTTTGTCAGGATTTGTTCTAGCTTCCGTGTCTGTCTGCCTTTCTCTCTCTGAACATCTATATGCACGTGCTTTTAAGTCATTGGTGAGTCATGCCAACTTCATAGACTAGTTCCTGTGGTGTTTTTAGCAAGATTTTGGGAAGTGGTTTACCTTTCCCTCCTTTCTAGGGTTGAGAGCAAAGGACTCACTGGGTGAAGGTGATTTAACTGGCTTCATGCCGAAGGCGGGACTAGAAAATACAGTTTCCTGCATCTAGCCTGGTGCCTTAACCACTATACTAACGGATCAGAGGTGGTATTCAGCATATTCTGACCAGTTCTGGAGAAACGGTAGCAGAAATTTTGAGTAGTTCAGAGAACCAGCAAATACCACCTCTGACTGGAGATTTTACAGTATCCTTCCCCTGCCATGCCCACAGAACTGGTAGTAAAAAAAAATGAATTCCACCACTGTAACAGACACTATTCGGTTTCCCATTATTGTTACTGTTTATTATTCACAAGAGACTTAAGCATTTTACATGCATTTGTGTGAAATATGTATTTTGTTTGTCCCTTGTCAACATCTGCCTCAAACTCCAAGGACACAGAGAAGTTTAATTGGTTATTGCCCTACAATTATGGCTTTGTCTGCAGTTTAATTCTTTAATTAAAGCCACTGTCTTTTCAGTGCTTAACGAAGCCCATCTAAATATGCATTCAATTAAGACCATTTAGAGAAGACATACTTTCAAAATGCTTTAACAATTAAAAATCTACATAAATGGCCAAATAACTACTGAAACAATGTTTTTAATATTTTGCTAGGTCAGGAGACAGACACCAGAAGGACTGATGGGCTTCTATTGTTTATGGGGTAAATTACCAGACAGGTAGAGTTGGACCCCTCTAATACCACAACAAGTCTCAAGACAGAGTCATCTTGAGTTTCTTTCTCACCCTCTCTTCTGACCAGGTTGATCTTTACTTAATGGTTCTTGTTTCCTTTCTTCAAAGTTTTGCTCCTCTACAGAGAGAATATGACTGACTGAAAGTCACAGAGTCAGCTTCCATGTCAAGAAGCGACTAGTACTTGGTTTTTCCTGCTTCTAGTCAAATACTATAACCACCATTCATGCATTTATATTCTCTACTCTGATTTTGTAGTCTATCTCCAGCAGAGAGCTTCTATTAATCAGGATACTTCTTCCAGTTCAAGCCAATGCATGGTGTCTTCTGCCAGCACAATAGATACAACTGGGGAATGAATGCCTCTTTCTTTCCTATCCCCTTATACTCTTCTTTTTAAAGGCAATTTTGGAATGCCCTGGAAAGAGCAAGAAGGAAATAAAATCCTATTATTTCTGAGGGCAATATTGCATTATCACCTATCTTCTACCTTGACCCTAGGTCACAAAATCTAATCAAATTAATTCATCTCATGTTTATTATTTGTTTTGTGATTGACATATTTCATATACAAAACTAAGTGTTATGAGTATATTGAGAGCAAAGAAGATATTTATAGTTTTCAAAGCGAATTTCTTCATATTACAACCCAGATGTCAGTGAGTTTTCTTTCCAGCTTGGGAATATGATTTCTTAACAGTGAAAGGAGGGGAAAAAAAGAAATGTACATAATTTATATCATCTGCTTGGAATAAGTACAAAGTTTTTGGTTACCAGTTTTATTTTTATAGTTCATTATAAAGTTAGGATGAAGTTCATTATGAAAGATCCCTTGAATATACTGAAGAATTTAAATTGGCATTTTAACTTCTAATTTAATTTTTAGGAATTAGAATATAGAGTACAAAATAAAATACCTTGAACTATGCCTGGATTTTGCCTTTTTTATTTGGCTTGATACAGTTTATTTTATGAATGCACATTCAAATGATTGGCACTAATGAAAGGGCAAAATGTAAGGATAAGAATCTGAGGAAAGAGAATTAACACTGTTAAAAAGAATGGCAATCCCTTCTTTAAGTCATTCTTGTAATCAACAATCTCTTCCTACAGTGCTCTATTTTGGTAGATCATTCCTTGAGGCATATTTTTTTTCCCAAAGAGTTTTTTATTTTTATTTTTTACACATCTCTTCACGTGAGCAATGTGGTCCTACATTACAATATTTATACATAGTCAGACTTACATTTCCATCTATCTTTTATAATATCATCTCATGTCATTATCCATTATCCAATTTATTTAAAATTTATCTTTAAATAAATTTCCATTTCATATTTCAATTCATTAATTCAATATCAATATCATTCCATCCACACAAATATTTTCAATTCTTTATCTCCTATTATTTCCATTTTCAGCTTACCACCTATTTTATTTTACATTATACATCATTATCATCCTTAATTTTCTCTAGGCCAATATATAATAGGCCGAATAGTATAATAAACAATCTAAAAAGAGTAAAAATAAAATAAAACTAATATATTTAGGATTCATATGGTATATCCCCTCAATCTATATAATTTAATAATTTTCCATTCCCCTACTTTAATCATAATGAAGAACTCTTATTATACATTTCTGTTATCTGCTAAATAATCAACTGTATATTTTAGAATGAATACATGTACCAAAAAAAATTCACAATACTAACTTCTTAATATCTCTCACTTTTATCTTTACTTATCTTTACTTTACTTTACTCACCCTGACTGAAGTATTGACAGCCAATGGCTTCCACAAAAACAAAATCACCAACCTGATCCACAAAAACACACCAAGACATAACAGAGACCTAGAAGACTAACAGACCTATGGAACAGCTGTCTTGCCCTGCATAAGAGGTACTACAGATAAAATCAGTAAGATACTACACAGGCATCACATCAAGACTGCCCTTCAAAACAGACAAAAAAATAGCAGCATCCTGAGGAACCCCAAAGACAAAATTGACCTGGAAAACCAAGGCATATATGAAATTTCCTGTACATCATGCCCGGCGCGACATAATTGGACAGACCAATAGAAGAATAAGTACCTGCCTAGATGAACACAAAAAATGCAGTAAAAAAGCTGGAACACACCTCCTCACTAGTCCAACACATGAAAACCACAGGTCACAACATCAACTTCAATGGCACTAAAACCCTAGCCACTATAGAAAACCCCAGCCACAGAATCATCAGAGAAGCCATAGAGATTGAAAAAAGACCTGAAAGCATGAATAGAAGAGATGATTCCAGCAGACTGTCAATCATTTGGAAGCCTGCACTCTCAAATAGAAAGATCTCCACACCACAAGCCAGGCAAACACCTGGGCACAAACAGACTCCCTCTGATAGCTCCAACTCTAACACCCCCCACAGGCACCCAGGTGAAACCCAGCTTGCTAATGAATAGCAGCTTGCTAATGAAGAGCAGCTGTCCTTTCACACGGAGCCAAGCTGCACTGAAAGCCTCCAACACAAGAACAGAGTGTTGCCAGCCAATCAAAGCCACAAAACAGACAGAAGAAACCAGAAACACCAATCAATCAAACTCCAAGTCCAATGAACACAGACCCAGGCTAATAGCCAATCAGAATAGACCAGCCTCAAATTTGAAACAGAGGAACTGTGAGACACACATCCACACAGAAGCCTGATGATGGCAGATGAGATTCTGCTGAAACGTTTGCTACTACAATGACGTGGGATAATACCCGAAGGAAGCTAAACAGCACAAATGTAAGTACCCGCGAGTTTTATTTCCCAGCAAGTTTTGAACTTCAAGCTCCCCAATCTATATTTCTAGTAAAAAGAAAAGAAAAATATAAATATACATTCCCATGTGGTATCCCCCTTATACTATCCCTAACCCTAATCTCTAAATCTCTCAACCTTATCATTTCTTTTAATTTTAGCCAGCCTTCCTTTTCTTTCCCCAGTCTTTCTTCTTTTTTCCTTCTAATGTTATTTTTATTTCCCTCTGCCCATCAGTCATGTTTTCCCTCACCCTTCTCTGTTCTCCTTTTTGGGGTTTCTTCTTATAGAATTCCATCTTCTTTTGCTTAGCCTTGGGAGTGTTTTTTCTTTTATTTGTTGCCTCTATCATCAATATCTCTCTTTTAAGTCCTTTTATGTCTTTTGGCAATGTCTCTTGTTCTCCATATTCCTCTGAGCTACTTTTCTTCTCCTTTAACTCCTCCTCTCTGAGCTTTCTTTGTTCTTCTATGGACTGCAATGCCATTACTTTGCCAACAAATATATCCAGTAGTCTCATTCTTTCTTTCAACATTTCTCTCACAGTTTGCAGTTCTGACTTAAATTCTTTGCTTATTTCTTCCATTTCTTTAATCTGTTGAGTTATTCTTTATTTTATTACAAATCAAGTTTTTCTGTTATGGTCCTTGCCAAAAGTCTCTGTTTATCTCAATTTCTCTTTCTTCTGTTTTCTTGTCACAGTCAATACCAAACAGTCCCAAAATATTACATTCATTTATACTTTGCTTCAATCCCCACTTTTTGTGAGACTTCCAGGATTTTTGTTAGCTAGTAATCTTTTATTTCATTTCTTTTCTCTTTCACATATTTATACAACCAGTAATTTTCCATAAAAACATAAGAGAGGAAAAATCTTTAACCATTAGGTGGCGTTCTATATCAATTCCACTTTTCAAAGTTATTTTTTTTAATTCTCTTTTCCATTGTTTTAACATTAAATTTTATCCATTCCAGGTAAATCCAGCATTTTATCCAATGCCTAATTAGTGCCCAATTCTGTAGATTATTTCAGATTTAATCTCTCATTTCATACAGTTCTTTTATTTCTCAGTTTTTATTTACCTTATATTTTCCTCTTATTTCCATTCACCACTACCACTCTTCCAAACAAGGACTCTTTCTCTCTGCTTTTCGGGGTTTTCAAAAAATGTTCAAAGTCTTTTATCCAGTTACACACCGCTCACCACTTCACCGCTCCAGCACACACTTAAGTCTTCAAGGCAGCCATTAAACTGTCACTTCTCCCTGTCTTCTAGGGGAGTATACCAAGCCAGGGAGGGGAGATACGGCTCCCCTTGACCCAGCTAGCAGTCTCCTCCTCTTCCACACCCCTACAAGATGGGTCAGATTAATCCGGTCCCTTAAGGACCCCTCCAACAGAGCAAGCACAGATCAAAGTTGCGCACGATCACAGTCTCTGGTCTGTTGTCAATGGAAGCACCACTGGAAGTCCCATTCCTTGAGGCATATTGACAGCCATTTTCACTAGCTGCTTTCCAACATTTTTAGAATATTTTAAAAATCATTTTCCTTTAAGTGCAGAGGATCAATGGCAGGATTCCTCTTTCCCTTAAAGTCAGAAAATTGCAGAAGGTACAAAAATGTACCCTGTTTCTCCAACAATACGGCCTCCCCCAATAGGAAGTCCCAGCATGTTTTACAGGCATGAAATGAAATTAAGCCCCTCCCTCCCAAATTAAGGCCTATATTAAAACACGGGGGGGAATGGTGGGGGGAGCTTGCTGTTAGGAAGTACTTTTGTTGCACACCAGAATATGGTGCTGCCTGCTTTGACCCTGATACAAAGTGCCCCATCAACGCTGAGGTCAACATCCAAGCTGTCACTGCCCACCCGCCCAAAGATTCAAGGGGGGGAGAATTAAGTCACCCCCAAAAAGACAACCTAGCCATTTTTTCGGGGCTCAAAAAAAAATAATACCCGGCCTTATTATATGAGAAACACGGTATTTCTCAGTGAACTTTTGAAACAAAGAGTAAGAATGTTAATTTCCAATTTAGATTCATAAATGACATAAAATGTAGTCCAGGAGAATAAAGGAATGCTTACAATTAAAAATCAAAGAGAAGATACATTTTATAATTCTGATGGAAATGGAAAAAAAATCTTCTGGAAATGGATTTGGAAGTTAAATAAAGAGACCTAGGCAATGAAATTAAACAAAAAAACAAAAAAATGAGATGGTTTTGGGTGAAACTCAAGTGAAGGAAATCTAGGCAGACTTTCATGGGACATTGAAATATGTGTTTGGGAAAAAAAATTATTAAATGTTGATGAGAGTAAACCTGTAGTAAACTAAATAGACTTTGGTCATAGAATGTTTTGCATGAATCTGGAACTGAAACAGGGAAGTGCTTGTGGTGACATGAGATATATGCTTTTGGAATCTTGAATGTATGTGCATTTTTATACAAATAATGCTCTATTACTAGCTAAGAACCTGAAGGATCTGCAGTCAAAGCATTGCAATAAGGAGAATGGATCTAAAAATTGTTGTATGAAAGAACAGATGATTGTGTTTTCCATTCCATGGAAAATGGAATGAATGATGATAAGAGCTACATAAATCAAGAAACACTAAAATGAATAAATGAGTTTGTGTACTTTGGTAGAATGTTGGGGACATGAACGGAGAAATTTTAAGCTGTGCAAATGCTAGATGAAAAGCAATAAATTAAAATAAAGAGACTGATGGAATGTAAATAATGGGCTGGAACCTGTGGATTGATATGTGTATTTAATCCAATTAATTTTAGTAAGATAATATAAATGAAGATTTGTTCCCAGCATCATTGTTTATGCTTGTGGTCAAGGCTACTGGGTCATGGATGAAATGATGACATGAAGTTGCAGCAAAATGATTTAAAAAAAAAAATCCCTTTAATGCAGGAGAAGTTTAACTTTGGCAAACCTACTGTGAGATGGAAGCAGATAAAAAACCACCAAAAGATTCATTGATCCAAGGAAAACAAGATTTTATTCACGTGACAGCAGAGATGGGTTCCCTCAGGCATTGAAGGAACCCAGAGCAAAATTCAGGCAGCATTTTTATACCCTAACTGTCCAC
>BHFT01043594.1:0-16297 GCA_004320025.1 Laticauda laticaudata | reverse complement strand
AGGGTACCTTATTTGTTGCTTTTGCTGTTTGACCAGGTCAACCAAAACTTTCTCTTCTTATCTTCCTCCTGCACAATCTTTTCCAGTCGAGTTCTTCTTTGTGGTGGCCATTTCTGACCACCGCTGCAACTGCCTTCGGGAAAGGGAGGAATGGCCAGCTGGGGAGGAGAGATGTGGCTCTCCTCAATCCTGCAGGCAGTCTCCCCCTTCCTTACCACCTCTATGAGGTGGCTTAGCCCCAAAACCAGCCGGCTCAGGGCACTCCAGCAGCGAGCACAGTTCGAAACCTTTCAGAAACGAAGTTTTGGTCTGTTGCCAGAAAAGCTCAAACCGGAAGTCAGGATTTAAAGTTTTTGAGGGAGATACATCATAAGATTGTTGATATGAGAAAAAAGAGAAGACATTATAGGAGCACTGAGCAAATGATGAAGTGGAGGATGTAGGAATTTTGAAATATAGCTGGGCAGGCAGTCTTTTGCTCCTAGAGTCCTATCAATGTGGTTTTATAGAGGTGTATAAGCCATTGTCTGAAGGTCAAGTTCTTCTAAAAAGGATTATGAATCTGAATCTTCTTTCCAGATATGAAACATTTGAACAATTCTACAGAAATCAGGGATTCTCAATGCAACCATATGCTTACATTTCTAAATCATTTTAGTTCAGTTTCACTTCATATCTCTGAGGTTGTAGATAGTTAAATATGCTCAAACTGTCAATTAAATCACTCAGAATTATTAACTGCAATCCTAAGCTTGTTATATTTTAATAAAATAGATCAGTGACTGGAATTCAAAATTTGCAGTTGTGCCCTCTGATACAAAGGTGTACCTGAATTTCTCTCGAGCTTCAAAAATGTATTCCTTATATTAATCTCTTTTCCTTAAACTGTAAATGGGTTGGAACTCATGAATTCTAGAAAAGTCCTTTAAACATATGAACTTGAGAAAGTTCAAATTCCCCCGAACTCTGATGATCTGAAACTACTCTGTAATGAGTTCCTATTGATTTCAATGGAAATTAAGCATGCTGCTTCACTTTTACTTGTTGCATCTGTCAAAACAATACAACTTGAGTTTAAATCAGGAGGGGGAAGGGTAACCCAGGTAGCATGGCCAAGTTTGAATGTCTATGAAATATTTTCCTCCTAGACTTTGCTGAAGACAAAACACTGCACTGTCTACAAGGAATAACTCAAGCAGAGAAAATTGACGTCTCTAATGAAGGCAGAACTTTCACAGCACACCTCACAAAGGCCTGTGGGTCCTACTTAAAGCAATAGCTGCTAAGATCCTATTTATATGGGAAAGCCCATCTGTAATATGTAGCTGTAGTCCTTGACTCCAACATTACATGAAATTTACAGAAATGAAACCATAAGCATTAACCTTTTTCTTAAACATTTAATGGCTTCACCAAGAACATATATGTGTGTGTATCTGAGAAAAGATAACTAAAACATTCTTAGTGGGGTAGCAGAGCCTTTGTCATTTTCTTTCATGTCACCACAGGGTGGTGGTCCCCAGGCAGAGGTGATATTCAGCAGGTTCTGACTAGTTCTGGATAACCGGTAGCAGAAATTTTGAGTTGTTTGGTGAACCAGCAAATACCACTTTTGACTGGAGATTTTACAGTATCCTTCCCGTGCCACACCCACCAAGCCATGTCCACAGAACCAGTATCTAAAATAATTGAATCCCACCTCTGTCCCCAGGGGTGGGATTCAACCAATGTAATAACCAGTTTGGTGAGTGCACGCCAGACGCGTGCACACAGCATTTGAAAATAATCTTTTCCTGCAAGCCTCTCATCTTCTCCTGCCATGCAAAATCATGTTCTCCTGCCACGCAAAGCAGCAAGTTCTTCAAATAACAAGTTTATTAGACATATCATATTGGCACAGACTGGTGAAGCCCAACTCTAAAAGTTTCTCCAGTTTTCACCTAATTAAAAGTAAAGTCCCCCCACTTTTCCCAAACAATCAATCACATGGTCCAATGAAAGTGCTGTCTGGTTACTTGGAAATTTCACTTTTCAGCCAACTGTGTTTCTCAGGGGAAACTATTTTGTTTTGGCTACAAAACCTCAGCTATCTCTACCCCCCCCCACCCCCCCATCCCTCAGCATCTTTGTGGCAATACTGAAGCCTCAAAGATGGCCTCAGTCAGGCCAGCTTCAGCATTGACACCACCTTTGTTTTTGGAGTTTGAAATAGGACACATAGCATCCTTACTACCAACTGGCCCAAGCCACAGGCTCAGAGAAAACCTGAATCTTGACCACTGTCTTAATCACTGCACTTCTGGTTCTATGAGAAAGAAAGAGGACACAAATAAGATATGCTACCACCAATCATAGTTATTGCCTGTTACCAAGTCCTGAAGAAGAGGAGAAACAAATGATCTAATGAAAGCACAATATATGAAGGGTCTTTCCGAAGGTCCATTGAATAAGGATCCAACTGCTGCAATGTGACAAATGCACAAAGTTCAATCACTGACATTGCTAATTAGCTACTTATTCAGCTAGCAAATCTTTGCAAATTGCACTGCAGAAACATTAGGAGCTGCCAGACAGTATATTCCTTTTTTTTCTTAGCTACCAAAATAGATCACTATGTTACATATGAAGTAATACAATCCATTTTTTTCCCAAAGAGAAAATAAGAATGGACTGTAGTTGTCTGTTCATAAGTACAAAAACACACTGGGACAAGTCATTTTACCAGATCTATTATTTGAGGTGCTTTCAATGTCAAACATGCAACATCCTTTCTTTAGCTTGGTTTCTTACAAGGCTTCAGAATATGCTTTGGAGAGCCTCCAGCAGAACAGAGAACTCAGTTCAGTTGCAGAGATCATTCTGTGAGTGAACATCACTGGATTATTATTATTTTTTAATTTAAACCTGGAATACAGAGATGAGGGAATACCCTGACATTCTCTGGACCAGTGCTTCTCAATTTTGGCAACTTTAAGATGCGTGGACTTCAACTCCCAGAATTCTCCAGCCAGCATGCCGGCTGACTTGAAGCCCATACATCTTAAAGTTGCCAAAATTGAGAAGCACTCCTCTGGATCATTCAGTGAAAGAAATTCCTTTATTTCCATTCCAACAGCCTTTCTCTTTTGAATCTGCCTCTTTGCGGTATTAAACCTCCCCTTCAGGGTCTCAGTTTAACAAAATCTTGATCATCCAAATATATCTCACTTTTCCTTCAACACATGTTTCTAATTCATTTTGTTATATATTGTCAAGAAACAACCCAGTCTCCCTCTCCTGGCTGTTTTCTGGAAATCTAAGCAGCAACTATAGACAGGAGTCCTCTCTTTCTTTGACTTTTTTTGTTTTGTTTCAAAGAACAGTCAAGGCAAACAGATTTAAGTGAACAAGTAATCCTACAGAGCCCACAAAAGGACCCAGTACCTAGACTACTGTTTTATGTCTCTCAAGAGAGTTAGGCATGTTGCCAGCATACAGTAAATCTATTCCATATTCAGCCTACTACCAATTGTATTAAGCATAATACCAATGTCAGCCATTTGGTTCTGGAATGTCTTAATCATGCTATACTCATCTTCATATTTTTCAGTGGGACATCAAAATAAAAATCAGAGACTTTCTCCTACCCCCGCTCCCCCCAAAAAAGAGAGAGGTTGCCTGCTTACAATATCTGCCTTAATTAGTGTTGACAGAATGGCAGCCCAGAGCCTCGCAAGGCTTTTAATGTAGCTGCAGATAGAAGTGGTAGAATGGGAGACGTAGCTCACTATGAAAGAAAGGGATGGTAACGCAAGACAGGACTAAGAAATACATGCCAAGCAGCAACTGAGATCTCATCTTCAAGACTGGTGAAGGACTGAAGTCTCATTTTTTGATACTTTCCCATCTCCTACACCAAACAAAACAACATTGTATTTTGTGATACAAAAGTACAGATTATGGCAAATTCTTCAGGATATCTGAGAGATGTGATGAGCTTTGGCTGACTATGAAATATGGGCTAGAGGAAAACTTCAAACACCCCAAATATATCATTACCAAGGCCTGCATAGAAGGCAAGACCAAGGAAGCAAAAACAATTTGGATTTCCATTGAACTATTTAATGAGATAAATACAGGTTCTTGAAAAGCTTCAGTTGTAAGTAACTTTGAAGTGACTTTCCCCCACCTCTCTTAGCACCTGGACTGAATTGTCTTTTCTGAGAGAAACATTTAATCGACTCACCTCCAGCTTTCTCATAATCTTGCACAATAACCATCATAACCGTTCTTCAATGCCTAAGGCTGATGTTATGACTGCATAACTAATTGCATATTTTGTGGAGGTTTAGAGCCTGAAGAAGTTACATGTTTTCAGTTAGTTCCTCTTGCAGGGAGCTTGGAATCTCTAGAACAGCCTCCTGTTCAGCTGATGAATGGGAAATAGCTAGTCGAGAGGAAGGAGCTTGACATCTAAACACCTATTTTCCTTGTTGCTCATAGAGAAGCAAGAGAAGATTATACAAGGTGAATCCCTTGTATTTAGTTTAGTTTTGTTTACTTTATTGTCATTGCACCTCGTACAACGAAATCAAACACCATCTTCAGTGCACATCATGACCATGACCATGAAAATAAACACAAACACATATCCTTCACCCTTCACACATTGAACCGGAAACCCTGACACCACACCAACACTGCACTATACAGCAGAATTCAAAAGAGCTACTGCCCTGGGATAGAAGCTGTTTTTATTATTCTGTACCATCTGCCAGATGGTAATAGTTGAAAAAAAGGGTTCCCAGGATGAGGTGGATCTTTGAGAATGTTTTGAACTTTCTTAAGGCAGCAGGAGCTATAAAGCTTTTCCAAAGAAGGAAGAGGGCAACCAATGATCTTCTGGGCAATGACATTAACTCTCTGGAATGCTTTCCTATCTGCCACTGTGCAATTGGCAAATCATACAGAGGTGCAGTATGTTAAAATCTCTCTATGGTGCAGCGGTAGAAGGTCACCAGCAGTTTTTCATTCAGTTGTTGTTTTCTGAGAAGTCTCAGGTAGTTTATTCTCTGCTGGGCCCTTTTGACTAGGGCTGCAATTTGGGCACCCCAGGTCAGGTCTTCTTTTAGGATAACAGCCAGAAATTTAAAACTGGCCATTTGTTCCACTCAGTCTCCACTGATAAGCAAGGGCTGGATGTCTGATCTGTTTCTTCTATAATCCACAATAAGCTCCTTGGTCTTGTAGTTTTGGAAATGATGTTCTTTGAAGAGCATAAAAGGGCCAGGGAAAATGAGCAGTAAAAAGTGAGAAACAATGGAGTGTGCACACTTTTTGAATTTGTCTCCAACTCCTGATGGTACGTAACCCTAATCATTTTCCCAGTGGTGGGTTTCAAAAAAATGTCTCACCGGTTTGATGTGAGTGCACACCAAACATGTGCTTTGCATGCACACAGCATTTGCAACTCACCTTCTACTGCAAGCCTTGTGTGTAAAACAGCTAACGTTCAGCAATTGGCTGTGCCGTGCAAAGAAGCTGAGGTTGAAAAGCAGGAAATAAAGGGTGGGTGGAAGGGCCCAGCAGCTGATTGTCAGAGCAAACCGGTTTTCTCATCGATGATTCCTGGAGCTACTGGTTCGGCTGAACTGGGCTGAACTGGAAGAATACCACCACTGGAGGGAACTTGATAAATAGAAGGAGGTATACTGGGAATCATCCCATTTGTGATATGGATGCTGAAGGCCAACCCAAATATACCAAAATAAGTAGCAGGAGACCGCTTTCTCTCTCTCATCCAGTTGTTAAGGCCTGGTCCCACTGGCTGACAGATGCAAAACATATGCATAAAGGACACAGTGGACAAGCAAAATTTCAGGGGTGGCTCCATCCATTGTCATCCGCTCCAAAAAGTGGTGAAAATTTGCATAAACAGAATGGAAAAGAACGGACGTGGGTAGTATGTAGTGGTGGTGTTAAACGGATGTTCATAGGAAGCCTAGTGGATGAAAGCGGATGGAAGCGGATAACACCTCCGAAGGGGTTCCGGGGTAGAATTTTGAAGTGGACGCATAGCGGATGAAGTGTATGCATCACGTATGCCTAAAGGAAGGAAAGGGGATGCCGTGCAGATGTGTATCGGATGCAAACAGTTCACTGTGCATCCTTTCTATTTCCATGCTACTAATGCTGTGTAGACGTTCCATGTACCTTTTGTTTCCTCCCTCTTTCCATTTTCAGCTGCAGCGGATGTGAGTTGCGAGGATGCTCAGAGGATTCAGAGAGGATACAGCGGACATTTAACGGATAATAAACAGACATAGTATGTTTGTTGCTCGTATGTCGCGGATTTATATCGTACATGGCGGAAAGTTCATCCGTTCACAAAGTTTTGTGCAGCTCAAAACTTCTTGAGCAGATGAAATTGCAGTGGATGGATGCTCGAGGGATAGAGCTTATGAAACACGTATGCAATAAGTACACAACGGATGCATAGCGTTTTCCAATGTTTTTGAACGTTTTACATCCTCTTTGTATCCGTAAGTGCAGTGGGACAGGGCCTTTACCACAAATCAATTTTGTGCTATTTTTTTACATTTTCTAGAATGTAGATATTTTTGTAAGATATTTGATGAAAAAAATCTGAAATGCTTTGATTTATCTTGAAAACACTTTTGTTTTATTCACTCTGTTTTATAACTACCCCACTGACATATATTATTTTATTAACTAGTAGCCAGCTTGATGAAATAAATGCACCCATATTCCTGCCTTTTTTCTAGATACATGAAAATGAGTTACTCTTCTGCTAATGCTAAGCACATATATTTAATATCTTCAGTAGGTCAAAATCATGCATTTAGCACTTTGTCAGTTTAGCTCCTTGATAATATACATCATTATAGTCAACTGCCAGTCATTTTACCTTCTAATGATCTGATATAAAAGAAGAGATCAAAATTAATGACAGCATAAGAAAGCTCTAGGTTAATTTCTCTGAGTTACAATACTTGATATTTTCCCACATGCAGCATGTTATTAAAAGTTTATCTTTTACTAAAAGCAATTTAATATAAATGAGAGAAAAGGGCATTCAGGTCAACATTATTTAAAGTTCATTGGTATGTGTTGATTTTTCTGACTAGGACTGTTAATTGAACAGAAAACGCTGAACAAAAAACATATTTTGAAGCCCATAAGATGTTTCCCTGAAATACAGTATGTCATTTCTTACAATGTCTGAAAGTTTCTTCCAGGCAGAAACTATAGAAGCTGAACATCTGTCTTGTCATGTAGGCAGATATTAGGATTAAATTAACTAGAAATGAATAGAATGATACATGACAGGGTGCAGATGTCCCAGCCACAGTGTGATAATTTCATTGCAAAACTATGTAATGAATTCCATACATTACAGAAATACAAATGTACCACTTTAGGTAATTGTGATGAAAAGGTATAATACACAGTGCATAAACAGACGGCAAACCCAAGGGCATTTTTTTTCAATGTTCACTATGCCTCTTCAGTTATTTCAAAATGATTTTATTTGGTTTAATGTAAGCCTATTATCAAATCCTGGCTGGGTATTTCCCCCACTTCCTTCTGCATTACAGAATCTGGATTTCATCGTGACATTTGAAAACTTATTGCATGCCTACTTTTTCAACAGATTCTTTTGCTTCCTTTCCTCTGTCTATATTTGCCTTAATGTCCTACACTGAAATTCTCTGGATCTGGAAATACTTTAAAAGCTCTCAGGCTTTGTACAGCTTCTAACTGAAGTCTGTACATAGCTGAGCTTAACAGGAATTGTTTCAATTTTTATCACAGGTTATTATTATACGGGAACTTGCCTCTTTGTATGGTTTTTAGGCAGTCAATACTGCCTTTTGTCAGCTCTTTCAGGGTTTTAGCTGAATGATAATTTTGATAGTTTTAATGTTTTATACCTATCACTCCCTAAGGAATCAAAACATTGCAATTGTTCTACTATCCTAAGAAAAGGAATGCACAAACTCAGAAATAATTCTGGATAATTGCGCACCATTATTTTCAATGAAATTGAGCCAGAGCACTTTATCTAACCAGCATAGCATGGAAACAGAAAAAAAAAAAAAAATACAGTAACGCGCTCAAAATAATCAATTGAAGTAAAGAAAAGTTAAAATGCAGCACTGCTATTCCCAATATGCACATCTCTACTAGTTATTGTTTTATACAGTATATTCTTGATGGTATATATAATATTTCAAAGAATCAGTGCTGATGGGAAATAGTATTCCTTAGTATCAAGAAATAGCTATCTTGATAAGTATAATTAAAATATAATTATAATTGATAATAGATAAGTATCAGGCAAGTGCTTTTCTTTTCTGTTTCTGTCTCTGTCTTTATACAGTTCTGTCTTTATACTAGTTCTCTCGTCTTTAGTTCTAATGATCTAGCTCTGTATCATAAACAGAATTGATTGTGGTATAAATGGACCTATTTCACTTATTGTTAGACTCAAAGTTCACTGTTTAGAACCGGATACAAGATAGCTGGCTTGGGAGAAATCAGTTGTATTATGGGCTACTTTGAACCCATCACTCCTTCTCAGACTGACTGTTTTACAGCAAAAATTGCTAAGCATGTGAAAATCAGAAAAAAAAATATTTTGTGCTTTAAGCTCCTGTAGGAAATACAGGAAAGAAATCTTAGCAATCAGTCAATAAGCAGACATCTAACCTTTCAATTGGATTTCTATATCTTTACCAAATTTGCCTAGATCCAATTTCTAATAAAATTGGGGAACAGGACTGTTTTCATTATTGTAACTAACAGTTGGATGTCAGAAAATCTTTTCTTATGTTGCATATCATTAAGTAGATCCCACACTACCAATATAGTTACTGTAAACTATAGGTCTATTGTGTGTGTGTCTATGTTAGCTGCAACCTACTACAGTAGTAGCAATTTTGATTACAAATACATAACAATAGCACTTAGGATTATGTACCAATTCACAGTGCTTGACAGCCCTCTCTAATCAGTTTACAGAGTCAGCATAGAAAAATAGAAGGCTGAATCAATCTTGAACCAGTTATGATTGAACTTCTAGCAATGAGCAGTGAGTTAGCCTACAATACTGAATTCTAACCATTGTACCACCACAGCTCAATTGTGTTTATATAGTCATATTATTGTGCTTATATAACCACACAAATATTTTTTTTCTTCATAGGAATTTAGCAACCTGAAATATAAAATTATTGATTTTAAAAAGAGTTCAGAAAACAAAAAAAAGGGTAAGGTCAGGGGAAAAAAGAGAATAAAAGATACTTCTCTCAGACTAAATTTTGCTGAATAGTGAATTTCTCCATTACAAGTTCAGTGTAGCCTGGACTTACGAAGTTGGTATTATTCATACAAGTACTCATATGAATCTTTATGCATTTTTGCCTATATATACATTTTTATATATATTATTCCTTATATGTGCACCTTCTGCAAATAGATTTTCATAAAAAAATGCATTTTTGTATGCATCTTTCTTAATATAGATCTTTGGAGGTATATTTTCTCTGTGTATACATTTCTGTGCAGCTTGAGTCATGTACCAGAACACAGTACACAGAAAAGTGAAGATTTCAGCATAAATGTGCATTACACTAATATATTATAGGCATGTAATTGGAAAACTCTGATGTGTCGAATTTCTCATGTGTCCACGCAACTCACATCTTTAAAACTAGCAAATATTGTTGTAAGAAAGTATACTTTTATAGATATCATTAGATCGCAAAATAAAAGCTGAGGTTACAGCTTTAAAAATTTAAGTTCTGAACTGGCTTCCTCATGCTTTGAAAAGACATTTAATTAATCTATGGGGTATATTTTGTGATACTGAAGCATATTTTAGATATTAACAATGCAAAAGAAAATTCTCCTTAGGTAGCCAATGATTGATTGTCAATTTTTAAATTCTGTTCAATTCCCTCCTGCTCCATATGTCTAGCAAATTTGATCTTCCTCTAGGTATTTACCTTCAGCTTTTTGATGATATGTTCAGAGAGGTTAAAAGGTTTACTCAAAGGCACACTGTACTTCCATAAAATACTATTTAAGGAAAGGATTAAGAAATGCCTCTAATTGTATATGAGAAATGTGTCTTCTTACTTTTATTTATTTTTTACTTTATTTGGTTTGTCAATTGCTTACAAGGTAATAGGTATAAGTAAAAACATAGTTATGAATACATGGATACATATAATTAAGAAAATAAAAGAAACAATAGGAACAAGGACAGTAGGCATGTTGGTGAGCTTATGCACGCCCCCTATTGACCTCTTAGGAAAGGGTGAGGTCAATAGTAGAAAGTCTAAGGTTAAAGTTTTTGGGGTTTGGGGAAGAAACCACAGAGTCAGATAGAGTGTTCCAGACATTGACCACTCTGTTGCTAAAGTCGTATTTCCTGCAATCAAGTTTGGTGCGATTAACCTTGAATTTGTATCTGTTGTTTGCTCTTGTATGTTATGGTTGAAGCTGAAGTATTCATTGACAGGTAGGATTGCAATGTATGATTTTATATACTACACTTAGATCGGACCAAAAGTAGTGTAGTTTCTACCTTTACTAGTCTAGAATTTCAAGTCTGGTGGCATAAGGTATCTGCAATGAGTAGAGGAGTGGAGAATTCTTCTTGTGAAATATTTCTGGACTTTCTCAACTGTGTTAATATCAAGATACATAATGTGGGTTCCAGACTGATGAGTTAGAGATGAGTACTCCAAGGTCCTTGACAGAGTTGGATTATCAACAAGGTCTTGACTATTCAGCCTGTATTTTATTTTCTGATTTTTTTTTTTTGCCAATATGTAAGACAGAGCATTTGTTTGTTGAGATTTGAAGTTGCATTTTGTTTGACCATTCTGATACATAGTCAAGGTCTTTTTGAAGATTAGCAGTATTGTCTGTGGTGTTGAATAGCTTTACATCGTCAGCAAAAGAGGATGCAGTTGCTCTTAATATAATCACAGAGGTCATTTATGGAGAATATGAAGAGAGTTGGTCCTAGAACACTGCCTTGGGGACACCACTGTTGACAGGTACAGAATTTGATAGGCATTCCCAATTTTGACCATTTGTTGTCTGTTTGACAGGATTGCTTCTATCCAGTTATGCAGGTGTCCAGAGATACTATAAGATTGTAGTTTTAGGAAGTAGTTTGCGGTGTACCACTGAATCAAAGGCTTTACAGAAGTTCTATGTAGATTGCGTCTAATGTTTTGCCTTGATCGGTTGTATAATCCATATGTTTTTGCAGTGGAAGAGTTGCAGATTACATGATAGTTTTTTCCTGAAACCAAATTGTTTATTTGAGAGTAGGTTGTTTGTTTCTAAGTGAAGGATGATGGAGGCCAGCTGTAGTTGGAATTGAGGTAGCTAGGGGCATGTATGCCTAGTTTTGAGTGATGGGTGTTGGATGAGGTAGGGTTGGATGTGGAGTTTTGGGTTGTGTGACTTACTTTTGATACAATCTGCGCAGTCGTCAATGTAGAGATCCTTCTCTCCATTGTCAAGACATCTTTTGAGTTCATTGTGGAGTTCACGGGAGCAGATTCTTTGCAGTATGGATAAATCTTGGTGTCATGACTCCAATAAGGAATAGACTGGAGCCGAGACAGCCAGGATGTGATTATGACCATATTCTTTCACTTGCTTAGTGTTACCACATGGACGCTATAATGAATATTCATCAAATAACTAACATCGGCTTCCTGACAAGGAGTGGTGTAATAATAATTATTCATTGCTGGATGTCAAGGGGGTGAAGTTGTAATAATGATAAGAAATAAATGAGGGTACATGGACTCATCGGGGAAAGGTCAGTTACCATGTTCCTTTAATTTAAGGATGCCGGGTGTTAGGCAGTGAAGCCAGACGGAAGGTGGTTTATAGTAATTATGTTTGTTATCCAAAGTATAAACATGTATAAATACAGCTCTGGGTTCGTTGCAACCCAGAGCTGACTTTAAACATAATTTGATTTGCTGTTACCTGTTGTTGTGGTGTGAAGATGAATAAAAAACCTTCAGCTGAAGCTTCAGGAGTGAACTGAAGCTTCAGGAGTGAGTTGATATCTTACCGTTCACCCCCTTAATCTCGGACGAACAGCTGACATCTGGTCTTGAGTGAAGTTTTTTGTGGTCCAGCATGTGGACTGCAATATTTTGGCAACCCAGAGTACAGGAAGTTTTCAACTTACAACAGTTCATTTAGTGACCATTCAAAGTTACAACAGCACTAGAAAAAGTGACTTATGACCATTTTTCACACTTACAATCATTGCAGCATCCCCATAGTCACATGATCAAAATGTAGATGCTTGGCAAATGGATATTTATGATGCTTGCAGTGTCCCAGGGTCAAGTGATCAGTCTTTTTCAACTTCTACCAGTCAAAGTCAGTGGGGAAACCAGATTCACTTAATAACCATGTTACTAACTTAACAAGTTCACTTAACTGTGAACTGTGGCAAGAAAAGTCGTAAAATGGGGCAAATTCACTTAACAAATGTTTCCCTTGAACATTAATAATTGGTGATGAATTAATGAAAGATAAAATGAAATTAGGAATGTAGGGCAGACCATTTTTAGTAGTGTCAAGATTCTTAGGAAAAAATGGATTGTATATTGACAAGCTAATAAGATTTTTGAAACTGTTGTTTTTTTTTTTGAGTCAGGGGAAAGAGTGATGATTCTATGCACCTAAGATACACAACTAAATAATTCAGGTTCTACTCTGTTCTATGAAAAACAAATTTATTTATTTAATGAACTAATGAAATAGTGAACTAACAATTAATATTTTGGAGTAATGCTAGTGATAGAGACAAATTCAGAGCAACTATAGATCTACAGAAAAGATAATTGCTCATATAACAATTCAAAATCTTTTATTTGGAGATAACTGGTAAATGTATATATTAATAAGAATTAAAAATCTTTAGAGGTGGAAATGACTTTGATTAATAAATGTTGAAATTTGTTGTGAAACAATAAATTAGTGAACAAGAAGAACTTTTTAAAAAATGAATTAATTACTTTAACAATTATATCACAAGTATTCATTACTATGGCCCTATTAATGACCATCCATTTCAGTAAATATGTTGAATATATTTTAATTTAACTGTAAAGTATATACTTGTTGCTGGATATTTTAATCAAGTTTTAATACATATATGGTGATTCTTCAATCTTTCAAGGCAAGAATATACTTTTTTTCCCAATTCTACATAAGACTGATTACTTCTTGCTATCTTGACCTACACTTAATCAGTGAGATTTGTATTTATATTGGTTATTTCTTAATATCTTAACCTTAATATCTTGAAGTTATTCTACTTAAAGCCATATTATAGTTACTGAAAAGGATACATTTTGTAAAACAAGGGAAGTAAAGCCTATGTCACACCGAACCAAATGGATGCCAAAAGAGGATGTTAAAAACGGAAAAAAAAAGTGCATCCATTTGGAAAACGCGATGTACTCGCTGCCTCCGTCGTGCTTCCTCTCTATCCTTCAGCACCGTTTTAATGACGCTTTTTTCATCCGCTCCAAAAAAGTTTTGAACTGCCAAAACTTTTGTGTGCGAAAATTATCCAGTCGTCCGTTATGCATCGCTAGGCATCCGCTAGGCATCCGTTCTGCATCCGCATTATCCCGTAGGCATTGGCTACAAATCCGCGCAACTCGCATCCGCCCGGACGCAGAGGGGAAGCGGAACGGACGCAAACGGATGCAGAACGATGCCAGAACATACAGAACGGATGCAGCATGGACAAAGCGTTAAATTGCGAAAAAGTTCGCAGAGGGTACCTATCTAGATATTAAGGATGGTCTACAGGATGCCTAGAGGATCCCTACAGGATGCCTAGCGGAAAACCTATATTGCTATAAAAAGGGGAGCAAACTCATTGCATTCATTTTAGACCAGCAGCCCAGCTGGCAGACTCTGCAGCCTTCATCTACTCTTCCTCATCCACACGCATCCAGTCATGCCACTGGTGGATTGTTACAAAGTCCTTTCAGCAGCCACCATCGTTCTGCAACATGCGAAGCCATCTAGCAGGGCTCTGTGAATCTACTGCGAAAAGAAAGAGGCGCCAAAGAATGCTGGGTCCGAAGATGGTTCACCAGAAGAGCAAGGCTGACTGTACAGCAAGCTATGGTGGAGCTCAGGAATGAGACACTCAGGCGTTCCAAGAACTCATGAGGATGCCTCCAGCCATGTTTGACGAAGTTGTGCAGCGCCTGACACCAGGTGACCAAAGCCAGAGCACCAGATTCACCCAAAGCCTGGACCTGGCTCAATGGTGGGCCTCACTCTGCGCCACCTGGCCTCAGGGACCACCTTCAGAGCATGCATAACGCTGAGAGGGTGCCATCCAACACCTCAGCATATGTGTCAGAGAATGTGCAGCCATCACGGAAGAAACAAGAGGAAGCTCTCCAGTACCCCTCCACTGAAGAAGGCTGAAGAAAGTTTGCAGAGCAGTGATCAAGAAGTGAGCGAACTTGCCCCCACACCGTTGGAAGCCATAGATGGCAAGCATCATGGCCTACAAATCTCCAATCCAACTCAGCTTCCACTTATTTCAACTCCAAGGGCTTCTTCAGCATCGTCCACTCTTCGCCATGGTCGATGCTGACTACAAGTCATGTACATCACCGATGCTTCAGGCAACGGCTAATCTTCATGCCAGGTATACAACGCCAGTTCCTCAAGGAGGGGCTGGAACGCAACCCTCATCGCGGGCTTCCCAGAATCCAGACCTGCCCAACGACACGCAAGATATACCCTACTTCATCGTGGGGATGACGCCTTCTCCCTCACCAAATCCTAACCTATTAAGCCCTACACCTCCAGACACCTCACCCCGTAAAAGAGATCTTCAACTACAGGCTGTCCAGGCAAGGCGTGCGGTGGACAACGCTTTGGCATCCTGGCCAACAGGTCCAGGTAACTTGCTCACCACCATGCAGCATCGCCCAGAAGAAAACTGTGAGAGCATCATGGAAGCTTGCTGCATCTGAACCAATTCTCATGCGCACCCGGTTTACCCCCTGTACAGGACAGGCGTTGGGACGTCAGCAAGTAATGGGGACATGAGCCTGGAAATGGAGGCAAGGGTGAATACCTGATAGACACTGAGGATGTGCAAGGCCCCAACAGAGCCCTTCACGTTGAAGGGAAGAAGCACACAACCTCCTGAGACGCTGGTGCAACTCCCCAGCCTGGAACGTGGAGTGGCCAAGACCAGGGGATGATAGATGCTTAATGGGATGCTTTTCCTTCAGCCTGTGCTCATCACAACCGATGAGAGGATTGGGGCCATGTTTTATGTTTGTGGCCCCCTACAATTGAAACAGGGCCCATTAATTAAAGAGTTTGGTTTATATGATTAATAATACAGTCGAATATACATGTTTTGCGGAGCTCAATCCAAACCGATCTTTAACTCCTAAACAAATTTTATTTAAATATTTAAGCTTAAAATTGTTAGGCTAAAACTATCCTTCATTGTAACTTAGATTTTCTCAATTTTTCTTTGATTTGATCCTCGATTCTCATCTAATTTATTCATCCTTGGTTGTATGTTGTTTTGTTAATCTACAAATGTTTGTAGTTGATTTCATATCCGTTTTGTGTGCTGACTAATGAGGTGCACTAGTGAAAAACATTGAAAGTCTTATTTTTATTATTTTTGCTTATCCACTCAATGGCTCATAACACGGTACACCTTTACTTTTCCCTTTCTTCCCATTCCTTTTCGCACGCCTGGGAGGTGGACCATCCAGTCCCCACTCATCGCTTCGCCGCCAGTTTATTATCCCCACAGCTAAGACCATATCCCACAAGTATCCCCTGCCCATCTCCCACCCCCCTCTTGCCCTATTCCCTTACCCCATCCCACAAGCATGCAAAGGCTTTAAAACCATTTCCTAACAACGTTTCTCCACCAAGACATCTTATTTCACAAAAGAAAACTGAAGAACAGTGTATGAATCAAACAACTAGACTTGTATTCCAACAACATATAACACACAAATGACGTCCCTGGCCACTCCCTCTTGCGCTCGCTCCACGTCTCAGGGGGAAGGGTGCAGGTGCTGGTGAGGGCTTGGCCTCGGCTGCTGGGCTGCTTTGTCATCAAGCTCCTCCACGAAGCAGACAGGCCAGCAGACAGCCCCCAGCCCCCTAGAAGAGCGAGCCTGTGCTGCAGAAAGCCCCAGCAGAACCAAGCAGTGCAGGGGCCAGGGGCGGG